>SDOX01000020.1:305489-317185 GCA_004565275.1 Nannochloropsis salina CCMP1776
GGTGGTGGTGGTGGTGGAAGAGGAAGAGGAGGAGGAGGAGGAGGAGGAGGAGGAAAAGGAGGTGGAGGTGGAGGAGGAGGAGGAAGCGGGAGGGGGGGGCTTCGCATCCGCGTCGATAATGGCATTCGAAGCGGGGAGGAAGCAAAAAGGTGCATTGAAGGAGACGGTGGCGGGGCCGTTGGTGAGGCTGTAAGGCGGTCCTGCCGAAAGGGAGGGAGGAGAAACGCGGCCTGAGGCGCTTTTCTCGCCGTCGTGCCCGCGCCCGGGGGGACCCTGGTCCCTCCCTTGGGCCCTCCTGGTCCCGCACCTCCCTTCCTTTTCCTTTCCCCTCCTTCCTCCCGCTCTCCCCCGCCCCCTCCCTCGTACTCGAGCCCCCACACGCCGCAAGACGCCTGTCGCCCCCCCCCCGGCGGTGCCAGTCTCTCCTCTCCCTCCGGCCCATGCCAAGCCGGTTCCCGCCCTCCTCCCTCCCACTCTCCTCACTGCTCGAGCCTCCATGGCTGCTGCTGCCACTGGTCCCACCGCTGCTCAAGCTGCTGGCGCGATGCACCTCAGCAGGCAGCAAGTCTCTCTTGCTCGACCCGTCTCCTCCTCCCACACCTCCCTCCTTCCCCTCCTTCTCCTCTTCCTCTCGCACCCCCTCCTTCTTCCCCCTTCCCTCCTCCTCCTCCTGTCCAGCCTCCACTCGACCCGCTCCTCATCCTCCCTCCCTTCCTCTATTCCCCCCTCCCTCCCCCCCTCCCCCTTCACCCCCAGGCCTCTCCCCAGCGTAGCCTCGATGCTCCTTGCCAACACCTCCCCCTCCACCGCTCCCTCCCCCTCGGTCTCCACCACGAACCGATCCAACACCACGCCCCTCCCCCCCTCCCCCCCTCCCTCCCCCTCTCCCTCCCCCTGCGAGGTCATGGCGTCCACCTCCACGATGCGCGCCACGTGCCTGCTCAGGGTCCGCGTGATCGCGTCCAGAAGACCCGGAAGGTCCCAGGCACCCACAGCCACGGTCCATCGTCGTGCCTGCCCCCCTACCGGCCCCTCCCTCGTCCCTCCCTTCGCGAACTCGGCCGTCCTGTTTGAGGAGGAGGAGGAGGAGGAGGAGGAGGAGGAGGAGGAGGAGGAGGAGGAAGAGGAGGGAAAGAGGCTGTCTCCCCAAGGCTGCTCCTCCACATGGATGGCAACGCGGTCAGTCCGGGTAGCTTGTTGGAGGAGCGACATGTGTTGGAGGACCTCGCGTGCCTCCACCGCCAGACAATAGCGGAGGGGGAAGCGAGAAAGGTGGAAGCGGACGGCGTGAACTGGGTCCTGAAGAAGCCTCAGGTCGGGAAGGGGGGGATTGGAGGAGGAAGGAGGGGAAGAGGAAGGGGGGAGGAGGGAGGGGATAAGGAGGAGGGCGGCCGCGTGACTGAGCTCGTTGACGACGGATGCCTTCTGGAGTTCTCGTTTGTGACGGCTGCTGCCGCCTTTCCTCCCGCCATTGGGCCGACTGGTCCAGTTGCGGGAAGGGGAGGAGGGCGGAGAGGAGGGCGGGGGGGAGGGCGGGTCAAGGGAGGAGGACGAGGTGGGGGGCGAGAGGAGGGAAGCCTTTACGGACGTGACGCGAGCACGACCCAGGTGGTCCGGTCCGTTGGCACGCTTGGGAAGGTTGTCGAGGCCTCGGGGGCTGGGGAGATCGCCTGTAGGAGCGCCGTGAGAGTGGGTGTCGCTGCGGGATTGCTGAGATAGGGCTGGCACACGTGGGATGCAGGGGGAGCCGTTGTTGGATAAGGCGGGTTCAAGGACTGGCAAGAGTAGATTGGTCATGTCGCCGCAGCTTGAGGATTTCTGCCTGCGAAAATTGCGCGAAAGTGTGGACCGGGGCCCCTGGGCGGGGTAAGGTCGAGAGGGAGGGGAGGGAGGAGGCACGGGTGGAGACGCGTCTCTCAAAGAGAGTTGGTGCGTGTGCTGCATGGTGCTCTCATGTTGCTGGTCGTGTTTGTCGTGAAACTTTCGTTGACCCCGGGCCTTGTGGGAGCCAAGGGACACGCCTGGGGTGAATGCTGCTGCCTCCCTCTCGGTCCCACGGGCGTTCAAATCGGCCGCAAAGGAATACGAAGGTCCCTTTGGAGCCTGTCGTATTCCTGAAAATTGCCTGTCTGAGGCATGCGACACCGCATCGTCCATTTTGGGCAAGTTTTGCCTCATCCCAGCATCGTTCTCCCACATGACAGTGTCAGAGCACACAGGCGTGAGCCAGGCCCGGCTAGCCACATCGGATGCTCGCAACCGTGACACCGAGGACGGCAAGATACATGTTGATGCGTTTTGGTCGTCCAAACCGCTGTTGGTCATATTTCGCGTGTACTTTCAATTTGGGGTTGGTGTCAAGTGCACGATTGAAACGAAGGCAGTGGCGGGTATTCCGGAGGCTGACACCACCCGCGGGAGTCTCGGTCTTCCTACTCTGTAAGCGGTACGCCTATACTCCCATTAGAAAGACGAACGACAACACAGTCGAGACACGTGATTTTCGATGCACTGTCTCGTTACTGGGGTACTGTTGAGGGTGGAAAACGCAAAAATCAACGCGTGAGTGAAACTTCCAATATCAAGCCTCGGAAACTGTAGCGGACGCCAGAAAAAGTAATTGCACTTTACATAAGCAACACTAAGCTCCGTCGTCAGCACAGCAACGTCTCAACTACATCCGTCGGGCACATCATTCTTTCCAACGTAGCAGGAAGAAATTCGCAGCGTGCCTGTTCGCGGAGCATGGCGGCTCCGCGGTGTCTTCCATGTGAAGTGTTTGTTTTTTGGGTTTTTATTTTGAGCAGCCGGCGGCTTCCTCTGCAAGTTGACATGCGCCGCAAGCTATGACGTCATCCTCCTGGAAACCTCTTGACAGCCTTCCCAAAAGACAGGTTATGCGGTATATCCCGAACTTCGGTGAACATTGGCACGAAATTTATTCGTGTGATTTGTTAGAATGTGTAGGAAAGGGGCTTACACTGTATCAACTTTCAGGAAAAGACGCTCGAGGGTGAAGTCTCCAACTTTCTTTTTTCTTCTGCTGCCTCCGCTTTCTGTGGAGCCTCATGGCACGTACTTTACGCGTCCATAAAATTTAAAAATTAACTCTTCCCATCGCGCAATATTACTCCCTTCATCATAAAAAATGATAGCATGTACAATGCTCGATCAAGTACACTGATCCGGCGCTTTTTTGGGCAAACGAAAATAGACTTGGCCTTGAAGACACGAGCTGATCCTGCATCACAGGGCGATACCCATATATTCTTCTATCGTCCACGCAACTTCCACGCCTCGACTTTCAATATAAAGCTATATGCCTCTTACAGTGTCTGTCGATCACCTAACACTCATCCCTTCCGAATGCGATTTTCGTCATCTACGGCCTCTGCCCGCGCCTTCCCCGACCCTCGCACCATTGGCATCGTCCGGGAGACCTTTGGGAAATGGGAGCGCCGGGCCCCCCTGGCACCCAAACACGTCCAGGCTTTAGTCCAGAAAGGTATTAAAGTCCTTGTGCAGCCTTCGTTTCGAAGGGCCTACCCTGACTCGGCCTATGCGGCCGCAGGAGCCAGCATCCAAGAAGATTTGTTGCCGGCTTCTCTCATATTGGGAGTGAAACAGGTGCCAGTATCCGCTTTGCTACCGGAACGGACGTACATGATGTTCGCACATGTCCTGAAAGGTCAACTGGAGAACATGCATTTGCTTGACGCCATCCGTCGCTTAAAAATCCGCCTGTTAGACTATGAATGCATCACAGAGACCGGGGATCGGGGGGGGGCGCGCACGGTCTTTTTCGGCCGTTTTGCCGGCATGGCGGGGATGGTGGACATCCTGCAAGGCCTCGGGCAGAATTTGTTGGCCCGCGGCTACAACACGCCCTTCTTGAACTCCCCCTACACGTACATGCACCCGGGCCTGGATGCAGCTAAGGCGGGCGTGCGCGCGTTGGGGGGGAAAGTGGCCACGGAGGGCTTGCCAAGGGATATATGCCCGCTGGTAGTAGCATTCACGGGGCGGGGGCGGGTCGCCCAGGGGGCTCAAGGGGTGTTTGAGCTCTTGCCGCACGAGTGGGTGGAGGTAAAGGACCTTCCGGCGTTGGTCGCGTCGGCACAGGAGGAGGGAGGGAGGGAAGGAGGGAGGGAGGGAAAGTCTTTGCAGCGGAAAGTGTATGGGGTGCGGGTGGAAGAGAAGGACATGGTGGAAAGGATGTCGACAGATCAACCTGTCCCTCAAGCGTCCGTCCAGAGCATCGATCCTCCCACCCCGTCCTCGTCCCCCTCGTACGCCCGGGACGAATACCGCCTCCACCCCGAACGGTACCGGCCCATATTCCACGAGCGTGTGGCTCCCTACGTCTCTGTACTGGTAAATGGTATCTACTGGGATCAACGCTACCCGCGCTTGCTGACCAAGGCGCAGATGAAGGAGTTATGGGCATTCAGGTCTCAAGGGGAGGGCGGGAGGGAGGGAGGGAGGGAGGGCACGGAGGACAAGGACCAGGCGATCGGGGGCGAAAAAGCTCGTTTGTTGGCTGTGGCCGACATTTCCTGCGACGTACATGGGTCCCTTGAGTTTTTGACCCGCACCACTTCCTTGGAACGGCCCATCTTCAATTACCGCCCCGACACGGAGCAGAGTCTGGAGGAGGTGGATGGGCGGGGTGTGGTGGTGGGGGCGGTGGACATTCTGCCCGCAGAGCTCCCGCAGGAAGCCTCTTTGGCCTTTGGAGACGCGTTGTTACCCTTGCTTCCAGCCTTGCTGTCAGGAGAGGGCGGGAAGGAGGGCGGGGGGGAGGACGCTTTGCCCCTTCCCTTGAGAGGGGCCGTGATTACTACCAGGCAGGGTGTCTTGACCGAGTCCTACAGGTACATCGACGTGTTGCGGGCCGAGCACGTGCGGGCAGCGCAGCTCTTTGAACGGGTCCACGGGCGCCCGGTCCAAGCCCGCGTGGAGGCTATGCAGCCTTCCCTCCCTCCCTCCCTCCCTTCCTCCCTTGCCCCCTCCCCCGCCTGGCCGCACACGGCACTATCCTTGCGCGGACACCTCTTTGACAAGGGTTTGATCAACCAGGTCCTAGACGTGGTCGAGGCCCGAGGGGGCGCCTTTGCCATTGGCCAGTGCGAGGTCCGCCCGAACCGGGGACAGGGCTGGCAGAAGGAAATTTCGACCGTGCTCCTGGAGGTGGAGGCGCCGACTCAGGGGGAGCTCGAGGAGATTGTGCGGAGGGTCCGGGGCCTGGCAGACTTAATGGAGGCCGCGGAGGCGACCGTGACGGAGATGAAGCCTCCCTCTCCTCCCATTTCCGTGACATCTTCCACCCCCCCTTCCTCCCCCTCCCCCTCCCCTCCTGCCTCCCAGCCCCAGGCTACGGTCGACTCCCCCCGTCGAGTCCTCGTCCTGGGAGCCGGTCGCGTGAGCGGCCCTGCTGTGGACTATTTGGGCCGACGACACCAGGTGACCGTGGTGGGGACAAGCCCGGAGGAGTTGGCCCGCCTGCAAGCACGTAAGGGAGACCCCCGCCCCGACGGAGGGAGCGGGGGAGGCATGCACCAGGGCCTGGTCCTGGACGTGGTCGGGGAAACAGAAGGCGTGAGAAAACTCGTAGCGGGGACCGACGTGGTCCTCTCCTTGCTCCCTGCCTCCATGCACGTCGACGTTGCCCGGGCCTGCCTGGCCTGTCGGAAACCCCTCGTCACCACCTCCTACGTCTCCGAGGCCCTCAAAGACTTGGACGCGGCGGCGGCGGCTCAGGGCCTGGTCTTTTTGAACGAGGTCGGGCTCGATCCAGGCATGGACCACGCGAGTGCCATGCGCATCATCGACAGGGTCAAGGCGGAGGGCGGGCGGGTCAGCAGCTTCCGCTCCGTCTGCGGCGGTCTCCCCGCGCCCGGCGTGGCCGCCAATACACCTTTTCTCTACAAGTACTCATGGAGCCCCCGCGGGGTCTTGACGGCGGCCGAGAACCCGGCCCTGTACAGGGAGGGCGGGAGGGAGGTCAAGGTTCCGGGCGAGGCCCTCCTCCGCCACGCGGTGCCCTGTCCCCCGGACGCTTTCCCCACCCTCCGCTTGGAGGTCTTGCCCAACCGGGATTCGCTTAAGTACCAGGCGCTCTACGGGATTGAGGACGCCGAGACCTGTTTCCGAGGCACGCTACGGTACGAAGGCTGGGGGGACTTGATGGCCGGCTGTCAAGCCTTGGGTCTCACGGCCCGCTCCCCCGTGCCCTCCACGTGCACGTCCATGGCGACGTACCTGAGGGAGATGTGGGGCGAGGGAAATGGTGACGGGTGGGAGAGCGGGGCAGGCCGGCGCCTGGCCGCGGCAGGGGTAAAAAATCCGGGTAGGGTGCTACGAGCCTTGGCGTGGCTGGAGGGGTATGGGGGAGACTGGGCAGATCAGACGAGCGTCATTGATGCCTTTTCGACGTTGCTGGAGGAGCGATTGCAGTATGGGCCGTCGGAAGTGGACATGGTAGCCATGCGGCATGACGTGGTTGTCAGCGGGGGAGGAAGGAAGCCAGGCACCGCAGAAGGGAAGGAGGAAGTGGGAGGGGAAAAGCATTTGTACCATCACACGTCGAACTTGTTGATATTCGGGGACGAGAAGGACAGCGCCATGAGCGTGACGGTCGGTAAAACTGCCGGGGTGGCCACTGAACTGGTCTTGGCGGGTACGCTTCAGAGGGACAATGTTGTCGGGGTCCGCGTTCCGACAATCCCCGCTATTTATACGCCCCTTCTAGATGGGTTGGCGAAGGAAGGAATCGTGTTTGAAGAGGATTGTCAAGCCGTAGCTGGGAGAGAGGAGGAAGATGAAAGGGAGAGGGACAGCGTGTTTTTGGAGTAACAGAATGTCAAAGTTCCACACAAAAGGGAAGAAGCAGGCCGAATTATTCAACCTGTGTGTATAGGTAACGATTTTATACACTGGGTGTATAGGCATACAAAGCTGTTGGGGTACGTTGAGGCAAAAGTGGAAGTCTCTCACCTTACAAGCCCTTTTCTCAGGAATAGAAGCTAGGCCTGGCCAGCTGAGGGGTGATGAACAAGTGGCATGCATTCTGAGAGACTTCAGAAAAAATTTAGTCTAGAAGGGCAGCCAATATCAATCACGTTGGATTTTCCTCCTCGATATATCCTCTTAACATGACTTTCTTTCCTTTCCCAAATTTTAACCTCCCCCTCCCTGGCCTTAGTCATGCTGACCGATACACATGCGACCCATTTCTGATTAAAAATTGACAACAGAGAGATTTTGGATGCACAAGGTGCCGAGGAGACGCCCTTAAGACCCAGACACTAAGCATTTTGCATTTCCCCCCCCGAAAGGGACGTCACGTGACGTCATGCTTCGCTGAGCCGTTGCCCTTCCCTCCTCCGCCTGTACGTTGACGCAAAACTCCCACGACGTGCTATGCCCCCACTGCCCGGCTGCACACGACTTGAAGCCGGACACCTGTGCTCAACGACGTGGCATTAGGTGCTGCGTGCGAATTACGGGGCAGTTTTGAAGGGAGGGGGGATGCATTACGCCAAACATATGTCAGTTGCTCCCGCTGCAACTCACTCTGCTTCTGATGTTTCATTTCATCCTATTGATAACCCGACAGCACACCGATGAAGCGGCGGCGCAGATCAGAGAGCGGTACCAAACAAGATGCATTGAATAATGGAACACACTCGGACATCTCTGCCATCCCCATCCAACCTTCTACCATGTCAGAATTCAAAACGATTCCATCATCTTTTTCGTTACGCGGCAAAGAGGGCGGCTTCCTTCAACGACATTGGAGGAAATTCAAGCACAATCGGGCGAAAAAAAAGGACGAAGAGACGATGATTTCAACTCCTAACGAAGAGGATGGAGAGGATGCGGAGGAGGAAGAAGGTGACTTCGATGTGGCATTTTCCCGTTCTCCGGTGCAGGGCCCACCCCAGTTGGCCCCGGTCTCGCCTGGGGACAAGGACTGCTTGAGCGCTGCAGACGCCCACGCTGCAGTGGTCGCTGCGGAAGCGGCTGTGTTGGCACGCAAAGCCCTCCAGGAAGAGGAAGAGGCCGCCCGGCGGCAGCAGCTATGGAAGTTGAAAAGCTTCTTGGCCGTGTACCTGACGCTGCTGGTGATGAGCTTTGCCTTGTCCGTGTGGTCGGACCTGACTCTCCTGGTGCCCCGGCTTTTGAAAGTGTCCTTGGTCCTGCAAGTGACCTCCGCCGCCTTCTTCTGTCTGGCGGTGCCCATCACGCATTGCAGCGGCGCCTTTTTCTTCCCCCAGTGGCGGTTCTACCAGCCTTTCCAAGGCGGCACCCGGTTCGTCGTCTTTCAGGCCATCAGCTGGACATTCTATGCCCTCTGCTTACTCCTCGCCGTGAGCTGCCTGCTGGTTTGGTCCTCGGTCCTGCAATATACCCTCGGGCTGATGACTTCCTTCGGCGTCTTCGGGGTCCTGTCTCAGGTGTGCATGGTCACGAGCCTGGTCCTTTACGAACGGCGCCAGCAACGCCGGGGGCGACGGAGGAAAGCGGAGGAGGAAGTTGAGGCCTTGCTCCGACTGAAGCTGAGGGAGATGGAATGCAGGGAGGCGGAGGCGGGAAAGGAGCGACCGAGGGAGGGATCAGAAGAGGGCGACCCTAGGAGGCTTCCATCCACCTCTACCTTGTCGGTTGGAAACGCCGGCGCTTCGTCCACCACCGTCGCTGCTGAAAGTGAAAGTACCACCAGGACTCTAGCGGAGAGAATGGACGGCGTGCACGGGAAGGAAGAGCCTGGGAGCGAGGCAGGGAGGGAGGGAGGGAGGGTCGGGCCAAGGGGTACGGGACCGCGAAGCCTCCTAGTGCTCGTTCAAGGTCTGTACAGAGAGATCTTCTTCCACCACCATCTTGCCTTGGCGCTAGTAGCAGTGGGCTTGGCGGTGTGGGCGGAGTACCTGTGGTTGGTGGGCGATGGGAGGGAGGGGGGAAAGGAGGGAGGGGCAGTGGTGGGGATGGTGAGGGGCCATGCGAAGGACGTCGCCCGGGGGGCAGGATTGCTTTCCGCCGTCTTGTTCGCGGCCGTGGTGTTCAGCACGTACGGGTTGGGCGGACGGGTGGCCGGCGGCGGGGGAGGCCCCGGCGATAGGGAAGGAGGGCGGGAAGGAGGGAGGGAGGGAGGGAGGGAGGGAGGGAGGAAAGGGATCAGGGCCCACTACCGGGCCATCCGACGGCAGTGGCGGTTCTGGCAGCCCTTTCTGGGTGGGGCAAAATTCATGTTGCTACAGGCCTTGAGCTGGTCTCTGTTCGCCGTCTCTATAATCATGGAGGTCCTCTTCGTCATCTCAACCTTCGCCATGGGCTTCGAGCTCTTTGTCGGGGCGGCGGTCGTGGCCGGCGCTTTCTTCCTGGCCTCTGAGGTGCTGATGATCGTCTCCTTGCATTTCTACCTGCCCATGACCAGGACGAGCCCGGAGGCGGGAAAGACTTCCGTGGGAGGCCCGAGGGGGAAGGGGAAGAGCGGGAGGGAGGACGAGGTAAAGCGCGTGGGAGGGGCGGACGCAGCGGTGGCGCCCACGGCGAGGGGAGTGGAGGTGTTCCCAGTGGAGACAGGCACGAAGGCCAGGGACATCATGGGCGCCGTGTTCGGTCTCTGTGGTGGGAAGAGAGGAGAGGGTCGGAACGGCTTGTCGTGGGAAAGTCTCCCAGTGAACGAGGACTCGATCGAGCAATTCCGTCGGCTCACCGTCATCACCGTCCTCTCCAACATGCAATACTTGCCCTTCCTCCTCCCCATCCTCCCTTTCCTCCTCTCGGGCCTTCCCCTCCCCCGGGCGGCTTTCCATTGGCTGGGGGTCTTCTGTTGTCTCACGGCGGCAGTTGTGATCAACGCGTACGTGAAAACCACGCTTGCCAAGCCCCCCTCCCGACTTTCCTCCTCCCACCACACCCTCCTTCGCGCACTCCCCTCCCTCGTTCACGCTCTCCCCGGACTCTGCACCGCACTGGCCTGGAGGGAGGGTCAAGGCCCTTCTGTGGTCGGGGACCGGGGGGGGTTCCCGTCGGCTTTCCCCGCCTGGCTCTGTCTCACGGCAATCTACTACGTCTACCTTGGTCTCACTTTTCGGGGGAGGCCGGAGGTGACGGGTGGGAGGTACTTGGGTGAGGGGCTGGAACTGTGGAAGGGGGGCTGGTCCCTCTTCACTTTTCTGGACGGGATCGATCAATATTTCCAAGCCAAGCTCGTCTTCATGGACGCAGCCTTGGATCTGAAGGGGAAACCGCACGTGTTCGCCTTTCACCCCCACGGAGTACAACCATTCACGGTCTTCTGGATCCAGCTCTCCCGGGCCTGGCGGGAGGGCGTGGGACGAGGGCAGCGCTTCTGTGTGATGACGGCGAGTGTGATGCATTACGTGCCCCTGATGCGAGACATCCTGCAATGGTTGGGGGGCCGCGAGGTGTCCAAGGAGAGTATCTGCCACGCCCTCCATCGACAGGAGTCGGTGTTGCTCGTCCCGGGGGGGCAGCAGGAGATGATGGAGTCCCAGTCTCAGATGGGGGAGATCCGGCTCGTGACCCGCCACGTGGGATTCATTCGCCTCGCCCTACAGACCGGGACGCCCTTGGTCCCTGTCCTCTCTTTTGGAGAGGTGGAAGTCATGGATTTTGTCCGTTACCCCCGCTTGCAACGCTTTTTCATCCAACGGCTCGGCATTCCGGTTCCTTTTTTCCCGTACGGCTTGTTCGGATTCCCCATCCCGAGGCCCGTGCCTGTCACGGTGGTGTTTGGGCGGGCGCTTGAGGTGGAGAAAATCGCCGAGCCCACGCAGGAGGACGTGAGTCGGTTGGCGAAACGTTATTTTGAGCGCATCGAAGATATGTTTGAGAAGAATAAAGCGGGAGCAGAGGGGCATGCGGCGTCGCGACTGGTCTTGCTCTGAAGAAGACAGAGAGATTCGGAGGACGGAAGGCGAGAAGGGGAGGGGGATGTTGAGTGAGCAGTGGATTGACTTCTAAGGATGATAGGGGAAGCAATGCCGCATCAAAGTCATGAAAATGCGATATTAATCAAAGAGTGTTTAATTAGGTAGCCGTCGTCGGCTACGGCGCAGCAACTTCGCGTGACGGGCACCGAGCAGAGACTGTTTGGGTATGTCAGATCAGACAACAAAAAAAGACAGCAGCTCTTGCGATGCAGGAGAAACCGCATATGCTGCGAAAATTGATGCGTTGGATCATCGAAGGGATGGGAATGATTTGGCGTCATTTACATGATTTTCAAACCAAAGCAAGACTTTGATCGAAGGAGCTCCTCCCATGAATTGCTTGATTTTTTTGCTTTCGTGCTTGGAAAGGCGCACTGACGAGCCGATGCCAACGAGCTACAACAAAAAGGACCCAGGGGAAACGCCTCCTCCCTCACTTGCCCTCTTCCCCTCCAGCTTCATCTCTCCCCTTCCCCCCTCCCCCTCCCCAGGCCTCGCATCCCCCTGGCCGCACGCTCCACGTCTCCCGGTAAGATCATGGACCGGCGGGTCCCCACAGTCTCCTCCGCCACCCTCTTCACCATCATCGCCATCGCCAATCGGAAGGCTCTGGCCTCGTCTCCACCGGCCACTGCCAATCGGATCGCCGCCTCGTAGTCTGCAATCGAGTCCATGGGCTCTGGGGCCAGGAGGGAGGAGACGGTGGAGGGCGGGACAGAAGGAGGGCGGGACGAG
>SDOX01000020.1:317285-375442 GCA_004565275.1 Nannochloropsis salina CCMP1776
CCTCGCGCGTCAAACCTTCCTCCACCCACCCTGTCTCCAAGAAGCGCCCTCGTTGCATCCGCCACCCGATGGCAGGCAAGGTCGGGTCGATCCCTTCCCTTTCCCTCCCTCCCCCTTCCCCTCCCCCACCTTCCAACCCCTTCCCCGCGGGGGAGATCGCTGCCTCCTGGCCTGGGAGGGCGCTGGCGTCCTCCACCACTGTAACAAGGGTGGCCGCGCGGTCCACACAGTCGGGACAACACCACTCCCCGTCCTCGTCCCGCACCCGTCCTGCCTGGGGAGGGAGGCAAAAGCGGTGGAAGGACCGGCCACAGGGTTCCACGCACGGCACCTCCTCCTCCCCCTTCTCCTCCTCCTTTTCCTCCTCTTGTTCCTCCTCCCCTTTCCTCTGTCCGCCAAGCACCTCCACGCCCTCCATCTCGGCTCTGAGGCCATCGGGCGGAAGCCGAGCAAGCGGGGCAGGTGCCGTGTGAGGGACAGCGGGAGGACGAGCAGACCCCCTGCAGGTCAATAAAGCCAAGGCTTCAAAACTTCCTCCTCGACGACCACAGGCCGCGCACATGGCCTCGCCCTCCCCCCCGTCCTCCCCCCCGTCCTCCCCCCCGTCCTCCCCCCCGCCCTCCGTCCTTTCCCTGGCGCCCCGAGAGGAGGGGGATAGGCGGACCCGAGAAGGCAAAGGCAGTGGAAGCGGCCGCAGTACGATGTGCACCGCCGGTAGTGGTAGCCGCAGGAGACTCTAAGGCGGAGGATGAGAGAATTGGCGTCTGTGCCGGCGCTCCTGTTTCGGCAGCGCGGATTCCAGTCCCCTGCCCTTCCTCCCTCCCGCCCTCCCTCTCGCCCTGCTGCCACACTGGTCGGTCCAAGAGGGAGTGGGAAGGGTAACGCGCCAAGAAAGCAAGGTCCGCTGGGAGGGAGGGAGGGAGGGAGGGAGGGAGAAAGGGAGGGAGGGGAGGAAGGTGAGCAACGCACGTTCCTTCCCGACCTTCCCGTCACAGGAGCGATGTGGGTGTGAAGGGATGAGAAAGCGAGGAAGGAGGGAGGGAGGGTAGGAGGGAAGGAGGGAAGGAGGGAAGGAGGGAGGGAGGGCGGAGCACATACGGAGTCGGAGGCAGGTCTCGCAGAGGTAGTCCTCCCGGTCGAAGTCGTCCAGGAGGAGATCGTAACCGTCGTGGAGACAGCCGTGGGCGTGGAACCAGTCCCGGCACGACAAACACTGCAGCATGGGGAGCTCCTCGGGCCCGTCGCAGTAGCACCACCGGTCCACGAAATTGTGGTTGTACTGGTTCCCTTCGTTCCGATCCGCTTTTCCTCCTTCCTCCCCCAAGGAGGGCCCCGCAGGAAGGGCAGCCGGGTACAGGGAGCAGGACAGACGACCCCCTGCCCTCCCCGCCTGGGCGAACCGGGCGTTCCCACAGTCGCATCGAAAATGCCGCTTCTCCCCCAGGTTTCGGACCTGGTGCCCGATCATTTGGTGGCAATGCGTGGCGCACGAGACGCAGATGCCATGCACTTCCTCCTCCTCCCCCTCCCTCCCGCCCTCCCTCCCGCCCTCCCCCCTGCCCTCTTCCTGCCGCGCCTTGCTTTGCCCCTGGCACGTCTCGCAGACGAAAACCAATTGTGTCGCATAACCCCGCCCGTAGCTACATTCCCCTTCCGCCAACGCCAGCCGGTCCCTCTCCCACGCCTGTGGCCCTTCCTCTTCCCATTCCTCCTCCCCTCCCCCTTCGTCCTCAAGCCCTCCATGCTCCTCCCACCCCGCTTCCTCCGCCCATGCGTCATCCACGCATCTCTACCTCCTCCTCCCCCCCTCCCCCTCCTCCTCCCCTTCCACCCTTCTCCCCCCCCCTCCCTTCTCCTCCGCCCCTGCGAACACAGGTAGGCCGTCGTGTCCGTGCTGAAGGCCACCTGGATCCAGGGGCGTGGTCCGGGACATTGCAGCCGCCAGTAACGGCTCTCCTCCTCCTCCTTCCCTCCTCCTCCTCCTCCTCCTCCTCCTCCTCCTCCTCCTCCCCTGCCGTCGGGGACCTCAATCCTCCTCGCCCCCCGCCGTCCCCCCCACCGGACGAACACCTCCTCCTTCCCTGCCTCCCAAACACACACCCGCCCTTCATCGTTGCCCCGCAAGAAGTAACGGCCGTCCTCCGACCGTTGGCTCCGTTTCAAATTGTAACGGTTCAGCCCGCCGCCTCGATAGACATGCCGCACCAAGGAAGCCGAGGACGAGGGGGACGGCGGTCTCAGCCTCCAAGAAGGGCGGGAAAATGGTGCGACCGCCGCTAAGTTAAGGTCGTACAAACAGCTGCCTTCGGTTCCCACCAAGAGCCCTGTCTGGCCCGTGTGTGCTTGCAGGGAGGCCACACCCCCTTCCTCCGCCGGCACAGAAAATTGCGTCAGGCAACCCCGTGCCTCGACACTCTCCACGCCCCGCCTCAAGTCCCACACCCGCACCGCCCCTTCCAGACCGCCGCTCACCAGCAGGCCGCTCCCCCCCCCCCCGCCCAGGGAGACCAACTCTGACACACCGCCTGGATGATGCCGGCCCGTCGGCCCCTGTCCCCCCCCCGCCGTGTCCCGCCCGCTCCGGCGGTCCCAGAGGACAATCTGGCCCCCGACGCCCACGGCTAGAGTGCCCGCGGCGTCGATGGGGGTGAGGGCAAGGGGGGGAGGGAGGTCGGGAGGGAGGACCAGGTCGGCAAGGACGCGCTGAGCTCCTGTGTGGAAGACTTTGACGGTCCCATCTTCGGCGGCGGAGTAGATCTCGTGGGGAGAATGCGGGAGAGAAGACCATTTGATAGTGGTCGTCGGGGCGGAGTGGAGTGCCGGGGCGGTGAAGACTTTGGAGGGACGCGCGTCGGTGAGGGGATGACGCCACACGGTTAGGGAGGAGGTTAAAGAGGAGACGAGGGCAAGCATGGGATCTTCGCCTGGCAAGGTGTAATTGTAATCCATGCGCCCGGCATGTTTATGCGAAGCGTAGTTAAGTCGAAGGTAGTGGAAAGGGTCATCGGCGTGCAAGAGGCTCGGTGGGAGGGGGTAAAATCGGGACGGAAAAGAGGAGGACGGGAGGGACGGAGGCAAAGAGGTCGATGTTCTCCCGGCGTATTGTCGATGTAAAACCGCGCGGGCCACATGTTCTCGATGTAGAGAATGTACAACGCGTGGTGAGGGGCTGCACGGTAGCTTCACTGCCTCGGTAGAGTTGGATGAGGAAGAATACGAGGAAGGGCCTTCGTGGTTACCTTGCTGGGGAAAGGGGGCTGCCGCAGGCGTCAATAGCTCGTTTTTATCCGCTTCAGTCATGGTTCAATCCACCGTTGACCTGTGCAATTGAAATTATTTGGACATATATGCGGCAATGTGTGACATTCATGAACAGAGGACGCAGCTGTCGATCATTTGGTGACCCATTCAGCCAGGCAATGCGGGGAGACAGAGGGTTGTTCCGGCGAAAGAGCTTCCTTTGAGCGATTTTATGGGGGCGGGAAAAAACACGCTTGACAATGAAAGAGACCCAGGGAAATTCCCCGCAACGTACTCGAGAATGCTGAGTCATTATACAAAAGCTTTGATTTTGACGCGGCACCCAGCCATTATCTTGTGGCATCTGGGTAAGCTAAAGTCTTCGCGCCTCAAGCGCCCTGCCGGGTATCCTATTTTTACTGCTGACGGCAAACCGCTGAATCGGTGCTTCGGTGCTTAGGAGACATGCTAAGTGGACTTTAACCTCATTACTTCACAAAAATTACATTCATCACAAAATCTTTTGTGCGATGATTTTTAAAGCACAAGCAGTCCCGAAGACACCGGTATCTGAGTAGACAGATTCTCATGACAGTGGCCGGAAACGAACTTTATGAGCCGCACGCTCTCCGTGCTTGCTCCAGAAGTGCTTTAATCTCAGAGATAAGTGGGTCGTCATTGTCTATCAGCTGCAGCACCCGCATTGCCCTCGATGTGTACTTCAGTGTGGTCTTGCAATCCCCCAAAAGCCAAACTACTTTGGCCAGTATGGCAAGGTGATACGCAATCAAAACCGAGTTACGGGGACAAATAGCTTCTAGGCTTGGAGCGGCCAAAGTCCCATATTCCACAGCCGACTTGAAATCCTGCGTCGCAAAATTCAACTCCATCAGGCGTGCAAGCACATAATGCATCCGGATAGATACGTAAGGGACGCCGTAACGTGCATACCCGGATTTCGCCCCCTCTAACATGCCGGTCGCCATCACCAGCGCATTAGGGTTCATTCCGTACTCCTTTAAACACTCTTCTGCCTTCTTCTCATGCTCCTCTGCGGCAAGAAACTCCTGTTCGAGTCTTTTCACCTCCTTCTCGTCCCGTTGCGCGCCGCAGCTTGTGCACAAATGAGCCCACGTACGGCTCTCTACCGCCTTCCTGCCATTCCCCCCTTTCATTGTCCGCCAGGCCCGAAATAGAGCCGCGTCGCGCCCTTTTGGCAGAGACAGACCCACACATCCTCTTCCTCGCAGGGGACATCCCATACCGGTCACTCGCTGATCCCACCAGGCCTCTTCCACAGAGGTACACCGTGCGCAGTGGCACACGAAACCGTAGCCCGCTATCAGTCCCGATTGTCGCGCCGCTTTGTGCTGATTGACATCGATGTAGGCAATAGTCAGTTCCTCACCTTGAAAAATGGGCCGCAACGTTCGCAGTCGAAGAGATGTGCCTTGGAAGAGTTGGATGCAGTTCGGTTCACACGAGTGATTGAACATGGTGGCGTCGAGGAACAAGCCTTGTCCGATTTGGTGAGAAACTTTTCCCGCTACGGTTATAGCAAACGCGTTGCACTCCAGCCTGGATAACAATTTAGCCACGTATTTGTACCCGCCCAGGCGTTTCGACACGATCGTGGATATTTTGGACGGAGCCGATGAACCGCGGGACCAAAAAAAGACGAGGGAACCGGCGGCCACTTCGTCTATCAGTTTTCGACGGGACGGGGAGGCTTCGTCGTAGTGGTCGACGAGCGCTTCCACGGCCTGATGACAATGTCGGTCGTTGGGATTTGCCACAGTGTCGATCTCCATAGCCACACGTTGAAGAAGGCGATCGACCATGAGCATGGTCGGGCCCGGTACCTTTGGTAGTCCTCTTATCTGGGAACATACGGCTTTATGGGCAGTCTCGTCGTTTCTCTGACATCGCCGGCTGCAATAAGAAAATACTCTGCAGGTGGCACATCGGAGCAAGCTCCCAGTGGGGGCCTTGAGACAATGAGCACATCGGGTGTCGCGTTCTGATTCTTGTAAAGCCCAGAAATCGGCAGAACATGAATGGACGGTATAGCCAGCTGGCAATTGGCGGGCAGCGACAGCACAACGTCCTTTACTGTGTGTCTTGACTTGCTTCCAATCAGGACTAGGTGAAGTCATGTTTTACGGGGGGTCCGAATTCCTGTGCTCCGTTGTTGAGAGTGATACTGTGCACTGATTTAACAACAAAACGCTATGTGAGCTTGTGAAAGTGTCGTAAGATTACTGCCTCGGAAAACATCGGCCTCCCTAAAGTATGTTGAGTAGTTCCAGGGGCTTGCTGCAGGCTTGGTACGTCAAACATCATATCATCAGTGAGCTATCCGCAGGCTGGGTACGTCAAACATCATATCATCAATGAGCTATGCGCAGGCTGGGTACGTTAAACATCATATCATGAGAGCGAGCTATCCGCAGGCTGGGTACGTCAAACATCATATCTTCAGAGCTTAAGTTCGTATAAGCCCGCGAAAGAAAAGACAGAAGACGCGCAGAAAGCAAGCCTGCAGTCCTGCGCCATGGCTCGGCGGTGGGATGAATCTGGAGGCATGTAGCATGTTGAAATATATTTTTCTTCCTGGTTGACCTTTTTTTTTTCCTTTTCAGGAAATTTTGACGTTTCGCCCGTCATCTCAGGGAGGGGGAGACCTCAAGGCCGGCCCAGACCCCAGTGCTAAGGAGACAGAGGTACTGCCCAACCTGCTTTGGTCCTCAACTCTTCGTTATTAACGCTGTACGTACATAAAGTCATAAAACTTTCGGCGTGGTAGGCCATTCTATCCATGCGGAACGGAAAAAGCAGCGTTGGCGGGGGCAACACTACCATAAACTACGCGGTGAGATGATGTTCCAGTTCCTGTGACCAGGTCTCTTCAATACGCCATTATTGAGCTTTTAAGAAAGCCTTTTTTTCTTCAAAGAACGATTTCCTTTCATTTCTGTGCTTATTTGGTCGGTGGCGGTGGTATTATCTGTCCAGTCTTTTGCTGTGTGAAGAGATCGTATGCACTTCCCGGGTTCCCCGAAGTGCTTCTTAAAAAGCAACCGCTCTCCTTTGTCTCATTTCACCACCACATCACCGGCTATTCAAGTATGATACACACGTGTACAGAAGCAAGTTTTTGGGCCCACTAACATTATTGAAAATCCATGTTAACCGCGCCCTAACTCCCTGTTTCCATCTCTGCTTCCCTTCCTCCTTTCCACTTTCCTTCCTCCCCCCAATGTGCAGGATGTAGCCCATGCCACGGTAACCACGCCGGTTGCGTCCAAATCTGTTGGAGGGGCGAAGCGGAAACAAGCCGCCATCACCAAAAATGAACGGCGGCACCCGGAGGCCGGGGCCCGCACAGGGGGAGACAGGGCCGGAGGGCCCACAGTGAGGGATGTGGCGGTAGACAAGGAGAATCGTCGGCGGCAGGGGGCAACGGGAGGGAACGGGCGGGACAAAGAGGAGATGGGAAGGGAGAGGGCGGGAGGCGACGTGTCCAAGGCCGCGAAACGGTCCAAGCCTTCCGGCCCCATCACTTCCGTCCCTCCGCCCCCATCACATCCTCAATCTTCGCCCTCGGCTCCCTCCTCCTCCTCCTCCTCCTCCGCCTCGGGGGCCCAGCCGGCTAGCGTGCGCTACCCTCGTCTGAACTACGCCGAAGCCGTGCCGCCCACTGAGCGGACTTTCATCTCCCCTGACGTCCCGGACGCGGACAAGCTCCTGTATTTGGCGTCGCGCGTGATGGAAGCCGATACTTTGCAGGTGGAACGGATGCTGATGTCGACCAAGTACCAGCATTTGTCGCACGAGATGGAGAAGTACGCGGGCATGGTGGGGAAACGCCTGCGTCGGGTCTTGGAGGAGGACGCGACGGCCGAGGTAGCCGAGTTGGGGGAACTGGAGCGCCTCCGTCGGGAAAGGAGGGAAGCTGTTGCGGCCTGCGACGCCCTGGACGAGGAGGCGGGGAAACTCCGCAAAGCCTTGAGGATATGGGAAGAAATGGACAGGGAGATGGAGGTGGAGGGCGGTCGGTTTCCGGACCAGATGGGGGCGGCACGGGCGGCGGAAATGGAGCGGGCAGAGGAGGCCCTCGCGTCTCAAGAAAGGTCTCGAACCGGTAGGAAGGAGACGGCAGCCGGCTACACCTCCCCTGTGACGGAAGAAACCTTGACGTTGCTGGCCCAGGGCCCTGGCATCCGCGCCCACATCCTGGAAAGCGCCGGCCAACTGGTGGACGCCCTGGAGGGGAAAGTGGCGGAGGTGCGGCAAGTGGAGGAAGCGGCGAAGGGGCGGCAAAAAGCTTTGGCCGCCGCGTTTCGAGCCGTATCTTTTGCAGGAATCCCCGCCATGGGGGAGCCGGCGGTGGCGGTGAAGCGGGCAGGGGGAGGGAAAATAAAGTGAGGGGCCGCAGAGGGGTGGGACAGGTGGCAACGTGGGGTGTGAAAAAGTGCGAAGGAGCTAGAGACAGTGGCGATGGCGGGAGGCGAAGGGGGGGGACGGGCCAAGAAGGGAGGAAGGCGGGGTCCATGGGGGAATCTGAGGCATATTTGGAGCGAGCATGGATATCAGGCGGTGGGCGTGCAAGGAGGCTGCTGGCTCGCGGAAAGCCAGCTCTCCTGGTAGGGAGGGAGGGAAAAGTCAGTGCGATTCGAGCAGGAGGGATTGAGGCCTTTGTTCGCATCGGAAGCTCAAGAGGAAGGACACGCGCGTGGAAGGAAGTATTGCCTTGCCGATGGGGAGGGTGACAATGGGCCGAAAGCCGGAAGCGGGTCAGAGAGGCCGAGGGCATAAGGAGACGGGCGGGGAGGAGAGTGAGGGAATGTGACGGCAATGGCACCCGAAGGGGTGGGAAAGGAAGCTTCTTCCCTCCAGGAAGGGAAGTGGGTGGGGAAAGGGGGGGGGGAGCAAATACGGGGGGACTCGAGCGACAGGGAAAAAGCAATGACAGACATATGCCGGACAGTGACCTATGGAAAGAAACATCCAATCAACGCATCAGGTGCCACGCCCATCCCTTTTCTACATTTCATTCAAATTTACGCGCATTTTTCTCTCTACTTCCTGCTTCCCTCCCTTTATTTTGACCGAAACATTTCACCTCACATGGGCCCCAGAGCCCTCCTTACCCCCGCTCCACTTCCCTTCACGACTTATTCGTAAAAATCGACGCACAAACATTCAAACTCACGCCCTCACGCCCACAAAGAAAAAGAGTGCCCGTCGCAGAAAGCTTTTCCACTTTCTAAATGCCTTTGCACCTGTATCCCTCCTTTCCCCCGCTCCTACTGCTTTGATAAAGTGTTTCCCGCGCCTGTAATTCCTTCCCGATCAGCTTAGTTGACAGAGAGCACTTCGATGACGAAGTTGAGGGGAGAGTTGGGCTGAATGCCTGGTGGGAGGGGGAAGACAAGGGTACCAAATGAGGGAGCTACCACCCTCAAGGCATCAATCTGGCCTTTAATTCATCCTTTGACAAGAAACCATCCTCATATAAGTGGGAAGACTATGTATATATAAGTGGGAAGACTATGTATATATAAGTGGGAAGACTATGTACATATAAGTGGGAAGACCATGGATATATAAGTGGAAAGACTATGTCTCGCCCTCGCCGCGCCATCTCTGCGCCGCTCTCTCCGATCACACTGATCCCCGAGCCTTCCCCCCCCATGTCTCCCGTACCCCATGCGGGAAATCCGGCGGCCCCATAGGCGTAGTCAGGTGTCGCCTTAATGGTCGCTTTTTCCCCCACTTTCATGGTCATGACGCCTTCGTCCCAGGCCCGGATCACCTGGAGCAAGGAGGGCAGGGTACGAGGGAAAACGCGAGAGGGGAGGAGAGATTGCGTGCGTCAGACAATGTGGGTGCCGGGACAGGCAACGAAAGAGGAGGGAAGACATGCAGTGGTTAAGGAGGGCGCTTGAGTGGAGGGGGAGGGAAGGAAAGCCCTTGCGTCTCGACAGCCTGGCAAGGAAAGGGTGCCAATATAGGGAGACGGGAAAGGGGAGAGGAGAAACGAACCCACCTTGCCCATGCCTATCTGGAAAGTGAAGGGCTGCTGCCCGGGGTCTGCGTGCCGGCGTAAAAATACAAGATACGAGATTTTGGCCTGAGTGCTTCTTCTCCCAAGGATCAAGCTTTCCCTAGTCTGTGCTCATCGCCCAGCTTTCCAGCACATGCTTCATCGTCGCCATTATTCGTCATGCTGTCACAACGCCATGCTCGCATGCATCCAGTCCTACCTTTGGTCGACCAAAAGGGAGCGTTTAAATCGCCATTTTTCCCAAGGCCCTCGCAGTGCACGGTTACCGTCGAGCCTAATAATCAGAGGACAATCGATGAGCAAGGGATCGAAGGCGTCAGGCATGTCATCCTGGTGATACTTGCCACCGGACATCTTATCTCTTTGTCGACCATGGCTACATGAACACCTCATGGCGATGAGTCGTGTATGTCATGAATGCGGTGAACGTTTCATTCGTCAGATCACATGCCTACCTGAAGTGGGAGTCGGGCCCGTCCCCTCCTGCATGACAACTTTTTCAAAAGCCATATTTGATTGCGGATAATTGATCGAGATCAAGCTGATACTTGAAGGAGAGACACGTGACCAAAGAGTTGTGTGAGTGTGTGTAAGATTCAAGTACAATACCACAGTCTTTGGGAGAAGGAAAAATATGCTGTCTCGGCTCCAAAGTAAACGATGAGGAGCAAAGCCTTTCGTTTTCCGGTGTAAAGCACCAAACGCCCATTTTGAAAAATGCTGACAAGCTCATTTATTTGAAGGTGTAGCAACGCGGCGGGCAGCCGAAGATGTGGAACCGAGCGAGGGTTTATGATGATATATTTGACTCAAAACAAGCTTTGACCCAGTAACGGTTCAACATGTCCTAGTGCCACTCCGACCCCTGCGACGCAAATAAGTATACTTTTCCTCGATAAATCTTCCTCTTTCGTCGTCATACGTCTTAATTGTGTGATTTCATAACCTTCCCTTCATGTGGTCATTGTCACGTGCGCATAAAAAGTTGCAATAGCGGCCGCACCAACCTCCCCTGTCTAGCCCGACGGACTTGGCCAATATCTGATATCATGAGGTGTACTCTCGATGCGAATTTTGGATGTATTGAACATCTCCACTATACACTACACCGACACAGAGTCCCAAACATACCAATCCATCGGTTTTTGATCCACGCTGCTCATGCGTCGCGGCATGCGCCCTCGTCACGGCCCCTTCCTTCTCTTCCTTCTGGCCATGGCGCTCCGATACAAACCTTGCTCTTCCTCGCTTGCCAGCCATCTTGTCGCCACTGCGCCCCTTTCGATGCGCTCTCAACAGTCTTTTGCATCCTCGGTATCATCGAATGTATCCCAAGCACCATCGTTGCGGGCGCAACCCTCTCCTGAATCTCTTCCCTCTGTCCTTCTCCTTGACGTTGACGGCACCTTGTATTCGAAATCGACTGGCGTGGAGGACGCAATCGCGGCGAACATCAAGAAGTACTGCAATGTTACCTTCCAAATTTCTCCGAATGCGTGCGATGCCCTTCATCATCAATATGGCTCCACCATCCAAGGTCTAAAAATGTCTCGGAACCTGTCCGACGACGACATCGCGGCCTTCTACAACACGGCTTACCAAAACCTGCCCCTCCATCGCCTTCTCCCGCCCCCCCGCACGTCCAGCCTTGACGCCGACGTGTTTGGCTACCAGCACCGCCTTCCTCTCGCCGCCCTTCTCCACGCGCACCGTGGGCCCGTCTGGATCGTCTCGAATTCCCCCCGCGCCCACGTCCAACGGGTCTTGGCCCATATCGGCCTGGCCTCCTTTCCTTGGGCTGGCATGCTCACCCCAGACTCCCTCCCGGGCTATCCGACCAAGACGGATCCTTCCTTCTATGTCCCTATCCTCCACCGGTACCGATCCCCCCCGCCCTCCGCCCTGCCCTCCGCCCCGCCCTCCGCCCTGCCCTCCGCCCCTCCTAGCCTTCGCCTCGTCCTCCTGGACGATAGCCCTGTCAACCTGCGCGCCGCTCAGGCGCTGGGTATCCGGGGGATCAAAGTTCAGAACGAGGGAGGGAAGGAGGGAGGGGAGGAGGACAGTTTTCCCTTAGACCGGGCTTTGGCCGCCGCCATGGATGCCATCGATCCCTCCTGGCGCTTCGACGAGGTGGAATACCTTCGCGCCAAAAACCGGGCGGACGCCCGCTCCTTCCATCCCGGCACCTTAAGCCGGCTCCAAGAGGAGCTAAAGGCCTTGCGCCATGACTTGTTCTCCTCCTCCTCATCTTCCTCCCTCCCTCCCTCCCTCCCTCCCTCTCCTCCTCTGCGGGTGCTGGACATGGGCGCCGGCCTCCTTTCCATGCTTTCCCCCGTTCTTCAGGCTGCCAAAGCGGCGGGATTTAGCGCCGTCGAATACCAGGCGTACGAGCTGAACGCGGAGGTTTTCCGGGCGGCCCGACGGAAGCTTCTGGAAGAAGAAGGTTTTCAAATGGCGTCAACAGGGGGGGACGAGGGCGGGGGGGAGGTGGTGCTTGTTCACGAGGGGGGAGGGAGAGGTAATGAGGAGGAAGGCTCCGTGTCGGTGCGGGTGACGATGAGGGTGGAAGACGCGGGCGCAGTGTTGAGGGAGGAGGGGGGAAGGGGGAAAAGAGGGGGGGGAAAGAGGAGGGGAAGGAGAAAGAAAAGGAGGAGGAGGAGGAGGAGGAAGTTTCCCGCACCTGGTGGTGGGTTGTTGCCTGGCCGACCTGTACGAGGCTGAGGAATTCGTGGGCAGGGTGCTGCGTGCCAGTGGCGGAGGGGGCGAAGGAGGGAGGGAGAGAGGGAGGGAGGGAGGGAGGCTGTTGGTGTACCTGCCTATCACCTTCGCCGGCCAGACAGCCTTAGTGCCTCCCGCGCCCGCGCAGGACCTTCGTCCCCCGCCTTCGCCTTTCCCCGCCTCCTCCCTCCCCTCCGACGCGATGGCCATGGAAGCTTATCACCACTCCCTCTCCCACATTCAGAGGCACAACCTGAGCCCGGAGCGCCTGGTGCACGCCATGGCCAGTCACGGCGCCGCCTTGATCGCCCGGGGAGAGTCCCCCTGGAGGGTCGAGCCGGATCGGGACGCGTATCTCTGGAGGTGTCTGGCGCATTTTTTCGGGTTGGGGCTACTCACGACGTCGGCCGCGTTCTCCTCGCAGGGGAGAGGAGGAGGGAAGGGGTGGGACGTTGGGGCGTGGAGGAGGAGGTTGATGGAAAGGGCGCCGCGGATCGAGGTGGGGAACGTGGACCTGCTCTTTCGGTGGGGAGGGGGGGGGGGAGGAAGGAGAGGGGGGAGGGAGGGGGGGAGGAAGGGGGGGAAGGGAGGGGAGGGCGGGCGGAGGCACGTCTTCGTGGAGTTCGCGGGCCCGCGCGACGTGCGCTGCCGGGAGGAAATATGGCGGGAAAAGCCGGCCTTGGGCAGCGAGGAGGTGGAAGTGGACGCCCTGTGTTCCCTCATCAGCAGCGGGACGGAGCTGAAGGTGTACCGAGGCGAGATCCCACAGGGGGAGGAGGCAGGGGAGGTGGACGTGAACATCAAGGGCATGGCGGGGGAGACCCTCGCGTACCCTTTACGGTACGGCTATGCTCTGGTCGGTAGGGTAGTCCGGTGCGGGGCGGACGTCGCGGACCGGGAGCGGTTGATGGGGAGGGAAGGAGGAGGGGAAGGTGCGGCGCCCTTAGTCTTCGCCTTCTCTCCCCACGCCAGCCGCGCCGTGGTGGCGGCGAGTAGCTTGCTCGTGGTACCTCCGGGTATCTTGGCGGAGGACGCCGTGTACTTCCCTTCGGTGGAGACGGCCCTCTCCCTTGTGCAGGACGCGCGGCCGTTGGCAGGCGAGCGCGTCACGGTGGTCGGGGCCGGGCTCATCGGCCTTTTGGTCCTCGCCGTGTTGAAACGCTTTCCGTTGGGAAGCCTCCGAGCCGTTGACCCCTTGATGGTTCGGCGACACCTGGCTCGGCGCATGGGGGCGTCCGTGGCCGTGGACCCGGGAATGTTAAGGACGGGCAAGAAGAAGGAAGGTGCGGGGGATGAAGGCGGAGGAGGTATGGAAGAAGGCGGGGACAGGAGAGAGGCAGGGGGAGGGGAGGAAGGGGCCTGGGAAGAAGATGGGGTGCACGAGGCCGACACCAGCATTGAGGTATCGGGTGTGGCCGCTGGGTTGCAGACAGCCATCGATCAAACTGGGTACGGGGGGAAAGTAGTGATCGGGTCCTGGTATGGCAATCATGAGACACCTGCCGCCCTCCGTCTTGGCCTAGCCTTTCATCGAAGCCACCTGCGGCTCTACGTCAGTCAGGTAAGCCGCATAAGCACGGAGCTACAGGATCGTTGGACGAAGGCGAGGAGGTACCAGACGGCCTGGCGGCTGTTGAAGGAGATTCGGCCTTCCACAACGCTGACGTCTCGTGTCGTGGCACCAGAGCAGGTGAAGGAGGCTTTTCATGCATTGGACACACAGCCAGCAGAAACATTGGCGGTGATGATTGACTACCGTATGAAGGAAGGGAAAGCACGGAACAAGGGAGCTGGAGACAAGTAAGCGACAACCGTGTCAAGAGGTGAAACAAAGTTACATAAACTTGAAAAATAAGGTACTTTTTCTGTTGTTTTTTTTCGGGCGACTGAATATTGCTTTTGGATCAAGGTGGTGGCAAGATAAATCTTAAAAGAGTTTTGAACTAACTATAATTCGATCGAAAGTTTCCGTGGTGCATGTCTGATCATTTTGAAGGAGAGAGCAGTAAAAGGTAGGCCGGGGGTGGGGGAGACGAGGGCGCGGGGAGGGGGAAGCAGGTAGGATCGACGTGCACTTGAAGATCAGAATGGTTGTAACGTGAACAACTGTACTAACGTTTGGGAGGGAGGGAGGGAAGGAAGGCGGGAGGGAGGGAGGGAGGGAGGGAGGGAGGGGAGGTTGTCTGAGCAGATCGGATCGCTCGCCGGCAACGCACTCGGCGAAGGAGAAAGAATTCTTCTTTTTCAGCCTGCCTTCCCCCAGGAGATACGTGTTTGGGAGGGACATTGCCTGTTTGTGACCAATGAATGGGTGAATTGAGTAGACTAGGGCACGTTACATTTTGCCTTTTCCCGTGCGATATGATTGTTGATCGACTTTTCCTCCTACTCCTTCCTCAAGCTCATCCCCCTGCCTTACAGCGCAGGCGTCTCCCTCATCTCAAGTCCTTCTGTCCTTCCTAGACCCCTTCGCTTCTCCCAGCTATGTTCTTGACCCGTAGCGAGTACGACCGAGGGGTTAATACTTTTTCTCCTGAAGGACGTTTGTTCCAGGTGGAATACGCCATAGAGGCCATAAAGCTCGGCTCAACCGCGGTCGGTGTGTGCACAAAACACGGTGTGATTTTGGCCGTTGAAAAACGCATCTCCTCCCCACTTTTGGAACCGACGAGCGTCGAAAAAATAATGGAAGTGGACACACACATCGGGGCGGCAATGTCAGGATTAATGCCGGATGCGCGGACGCTGGTCGATCATGCGAGGGTGGAGGCTCAAAATCATCGATTTAGGTGAGCGGGGCCACAGAATGTAACCTTTGTGGAGGAAGTTTTGAGAAGATGAAAATGCTATTTTTTCTGTGAGGTCCAACAAGTCTGTGGATTGAAAAGGGGAAGAAATGGTTGTCTCCATAAAACTCACTCCGTCGCGGCGTCCTTTTCCCCTCCCACGTTGCACCTCGTATATCTCGTTAGTTACAACGAACCGATCAGAGTGGAGGCCCTCACACAAGGTATCTGCGACCTGGCCCTAAATTTCGCGGAGGACGGGGACGAGAAAAAGATGAGTCGTCCGTTTGGCGTGGCCCTCCTATTGGCCGGGTATGACGACAAAGGGCCGCAGCTTTTCTTCTCTGACCCTTCGGGCACGTATGCACAATTCAAGGCCAAGGTAGGAAGGGAGGAAGACAGGTGGTGGGCGAGGAAGGGACTGCTTGCCTCCGGTCCGGGTCCTTTTTTAGACTGGGACTGTAGGGCTTGGGCCGTGCTTCAGGTTTGAAGTCCAGGGGAGGGCGTTTGCTTTTAGACAAATCCACGCCTAGGTGTGTTTTCAGAGACATACACCGAGATACCAAGCGGTCACACACCTGTCTTGCCTCTCGGTATCGTCTTTACAGGCGATAGGTTCAGGCTCGGAGGGCGCGCAGACGAACTTGCAAGAGTCCTACAGCGACTCGTTCACGTTGGAGGAGGCGGAGGACCTGGCCCTGTCCACGCTCAAGCAAGTCATGGAGGAGAAGATCAGCGCCGAGTACGTGGAGGTGTGCTCGGTGACCAAGGAGGGCTTTAAATCGTATGGGAAGGAGGCGTTGACAGCGGTGTTGGCACGGATTTAGGGAGGGAGAGTGGGAGGGTGGCCAGGCGGAGGAGAAATGTTGCCAGGGGAACAGGGTTGAAAGGTTGCATGATAAAGCTTTGGGCCGTAAAAGAAACCGAATCGGAAGCCATAAGTGCCTCCCCGCGCAGGCTGCCCTCGTTTCTGATTTCGGACGCGGCTGGGGGAGCAAAGAGCTCTCGACCTCTCCCTCTGTCACCTTCGAGAAGAGGGCTGCGAACTGGCATTATTTTCAGCCCTGCTCCTCTTCCATGGTGCAAGCTCGGAGAGATTTCCCTGGTTGCATTGTTCATTCTTTGCTTTGTGGCACGTTTCCCCCCTTGGTTTTTTTGGACAGTAAATTCCGCTGAAAGTCCTCACCCATAAGCTGGTGCCATAGCTTTTACAGCTGCCATGTCCTATGTAAACATTCAATCCTGGACGTCATCTAGTTGCATCTTGTGTGCTCCGCATCCTCCCTGTGGACACGATGATTCGGCATATCCATATACACGAGGTTACCCACGGCCCACCGACCTGGCTAAGGCCACAAGAGGATCAGAGCCTCGCCGTTCCAGGTCCTGTGGGGGGCTATTCTTCACATCATGGATGGTGGGTGTAGTCGCCAAAGACAGACTGGCTTTCCTCGCGTCCCCCCCCCTCTCGACGCGTCTTCTTTTTCCCGATTCTGTGCCGTCCGTGGCACACTCTATCATTTTGGGCCCGGCTACTGGCCTGCGCCCCAGTCCACAACGTCATTCCGATTCAATCATCCTCATATCTACGCCTGGTGCAATCTCATTACACATTGCCTCTTGTGGGCCCCGCTCCATTCCCTCGTCGCCACGGTCTCTGCCCTCGGCGTGTATTGCGACACTGATGCCACGCTGTGCCGCCATCGATCACTAACCTTACTTTTCACGACCATCGCTTTTCTTCATGTGTGGCCCCGTTTCTAATGTACCCCGCCAAGACCCTCCAGGCTTCCTTCTTCCGGCCCTGCATCTTCGTCCACGGTTTCCCTATTCATTTTTCCCTTCCCTCAATCAAATTCCAACGCACGACGACAGAGACTAAACTTCTCTACCAGTGCTTTGTCCTATGAAGCTTGTTTTCACGGCCCCTAGTGCTTTATTTACTGAAATACAACATGATTCATACATCTAACTCGTTTTGGGACGATAGTCGCTCACAATCGTTCCCGCAGCACTTCACAACTCCCTCCCCCGCCTAGCACCATCCCTGCACATCACGTACGGAGCCCCGCCATGCGCCAAGAGCGACAACAGCTGCCTCAGGGTCTCCAAGCTCCGTTGTACCCACCAGCCTCTCTCCCTTCCCTTTCAATCATCGACCCTACCGTCTTTCAAAGCGGCGCCACTGCAGCGCGGCCATGAGCAAGACGTTGCACGCCAGGATAAAGACCACCATCAAGCACAGATTCCGCCATCGGTGCACAAAGGAGAAACGAAACATTCCCCCTCCTTCCTCCTTCCCGCCAAAAAACCACTGAATCACCCCCCACTTGGACGCTTTCTCGAAGGTTCTGGTGGCGGGGTTGAACACCACGATGGTCGCCTCCCCCCCTTCCTCCCCCCCTTCCTCCGTCCACCACTGGGTCATGACCATTCCTTCGAAAGCCTTGTTCAGCGGGCAGAGGACCCAGAGGGGGATCCATCCCCGAGGGACATCGCCTGGCATGAAGGTCATGCCGCTCATGATGGAGAAGATGGGGGCGATGGTGTTGAAGAGGGTTTGCGCCGTTTGCGTGCTCGGGGTCAAGGCCGCCAGGGCCTGCCCAAAGGCGGTGGCGAAGAGCATGTAGAGGAAGAGGAAGGCCCAGAACCAGGCGACCCGCCAGGCCGCGGTGGAGAAGCCGAGGGGAAAGTAGAGGAAAAGGAGGAAAAGGACGGACTGGACGCCGACGTAGGGCACTTCCACCAGCAGCCAGGAGAGGGCATAGGCCGGCACACCGTAGGCGCCCGCGAAACGCTCCCGGTAAAACGCCGGACGCTCCTGGTGCATGAGTTCCAAAACCGCCGTGCTGTTGATACAGGCTGTGAAGGTCAAACTCAGGAAAATCAGGCCCAGGTAGCCGACGAGGTCGGGGACGGTGTCCTGGGGCTGCCCGTGGTAGATCCCGCTCAAGACCAGGGCCATCGCCGCTGTGCCCCCGATGCGCGACCATTGATACGAGGGGCGGCGCCAGCAGGTGGACCACGCCCGACGGGTGCACACGTGAAGCTGGGTGCAAAAGGAGGGCGGGAGGGAGGGCGGGAAGCAGGTGCGCAAGGTGGCCCCCCGTGGACGGCCTTTGGGGTCGGTCTCTTGACGGGCCAGACGTCCAGAACCCTCGTCCGTGAGGGGTTCTGTCGCTGTCTCGGAGCCTTGCCAAGCCAATTGTGCCTCTCTCACCTGCCGTCGCATCGTGTCATGCCACGCGCTGCGGGCATAGCAGCCTGGAAAATCGATCGGGGCATCCCCCTGCCTCGTCCCTGCCGCCCCAGGCCCTTCCCTGGCCAGCCAAGCCTCGGGTTTCACACACCTTAACACCCAGGACGCCGGGTTTTCCCCCGCCTCCAAGGGCGGGACGCCGGGTATGCTGTCCATGTAAGCCACCACGCCGTCCTTCCCTTGCGCCGGACCGGCGTAGACTGCCTGCCCGCCCCGACCGAGGACCAACAAGGAATCAAATTGCGCGAACAGCTCCCGGTTGGGTTGGTGGATGGAGGCGACGATGGACATGCCTCCCTTCCACCCTCCCTCCGGCCCTCCCTCCCGCCCTCGCGCCAGGATCCGGAGCATGCGGATGACAAGGAAGGAGTGCTCGGCGTCGAGGTAGGTAGTGGGTTCGTCCAGGAAGAGGAGGGAGGGCAAGGCAACCACCTCGGCGGCGATGGAGACACGCTTCATTTCCTATAGAGAGGGAGGGAGGGGGGGAGGGAGGAAGGGAGGGAGGGGAAAGAAGGGATATGGAGAAAATGAGCCATGGGTCCTGTTCTACGGGACGTGAGAACGAGAGAGGAGGTTTGATGATGGCATGAGGAAAAGGCAGAAGAAGAGAAAGAGGAGGAGGGAATGAGGGAGGGAGGAAGGGAGGGAGGGAGGGAGGGAGGGAGGGAGGGAGGGAGGGAGGTCTACCTCGAAGGAAAGACCCGAGCCTGGGGGGCCGACGATGCTGTGTTTAATGTGCTGCATACGGAGGAGGGAGAGGATGGCGTGGACGAGGTCGGGGTAGAGGGCGGGAGGGAGGGCGGGGCAGGCACGGGGAAGGCGGAGGGCGGCGGAGAAGCGAAGGATCTCCCAGGGGGTCATGTAAGGAGAGTGCACCGCGGAAGAATTCTGGTCGACGTAGGCCGTGAGGACGGGGCGGAGGGCGGGGGGGAGGGCCCGGCCGTTGAGGAGAATGCTGCCAGTCATGCAGCCGTGGCCAGTCTTGCGCCCCGCGAGCACGTCCAAGAGCGTCGTCTTCCCCGACCCCGAGGCCCCAATCAAGGCCATCATCCTACCCGGAGGTACGCAGCCGTTGATGTCCGTTAAGAGGGTCCGGCCTTTCAACGGTCGGGAACGAGTTGGGGATGTCCGCGTCTGCCTTGCTGCCTCTTGGGTGACTCTGCCCTCCTTCGCATCCTCTCTCCCTTCCTCCATGCATGCCGCCCTGTTTTCCTCTGATCGACTCTCCCTCCCCTTGGACACCCAGCCCTCCGCCCTCCTTCCCGCCCTCCCTCCCGCCCTCCCTCCCCCCCTTCGTGGGAGGCACGGGAGTCGGGGGGCCGGGACCGTGTACGAGACGTTCTCGAAGGCGAGGGTCACGGGGGGAGGAGGGGGGAGACGGTCGAAGACTTCCCTCCCTCCCACCCGCGCTCCCAGCCTCCCGGTGTCCCTCCCTCTCTCCCGCCCTCCCAGCCTCCTGATGTCCGCGAGGGCGTCCCGCAGGTGGAAAGAAAAAGAAGAAGGAGGCGGCGACGAAGGAGGAGGAGAAGAAGGCGGAGGAGGCGGAGGAGGAGGAGGAGGAGGAGGAGGAGGAGGCGGAGGAGGAGGAGGAGATGGGCGGCCTCGAGGACCTTCTCCTTCCCGGCCTCTCCCTCCTCGCCTCCTCCTTTCTATTCTTCCCTTCCTTCCCCTCTCCCACCTCCCATCCAACCTTTCCCTCCCTCTCGTCCTGCCCCATCACCACATTCACCGGCTCGCGCCAACGCACGTTACGCATAGCCAGCCACGTCAGCCCCATGTACACCACACATAAAAACAGGTTGATCGCGGCACCCTTGAAGCGCCAGGCCGGGGAGAGGAAGAGCCCACGCTGCTTGAGGATGGCGTGGCCGACGCTGATGGGGGGGGAGGAGTCGGGGACCGAGGGGGCATACCGGCCGCGGAAGAGAAATTCGTTCGTCGCCAGGGCTTGAGGGAGGGAGGGAAGGAGGGAGGGAGGGCAGGGAGAAAGAAAGGGGGGGGCGGGGGGATGGGTGTTAAAAAAGAGGCAGGAGGAGGGGGACGGGAGGGAAGAAGGAGCAAGAGAGGGAGGGAGGGAGGGAGGGAGGGAGGGAAGGGAAACGGCGTGTGTCCGACCTTGGTACGCGTAGAAGATGGGATCGGTCCACGTGATCCAAGCAAAGGCCCCGGGCATGGAGGGACGAGGCAGGATGAAACCAGAGAAGAGGAGGAAGAAGAAGGTCAGGACGCCGGCCACGGCCGCCGTGACGGTCAGGGAGGGGCACAGGTAGGTCAGGGCACGAAAGAAGGCCATCATCGCCCATCCGATCGCGATCAGGTTCAAGAGGAAGGTGCCGAGGTGCGCGCCGACCTCACCCGCACCGTCCCCTCCTCCTCCTCCCCGCCCTTCTGCCCCCTCATTGAAGCCAGTGCCAAAGTACACCACAATCCCAAACAGGAGGGAATCCATCACGACGAGAGGTAGGCCGATCAAGGTGGAGGCCAACAGCGCGGGAAAACAGGCAAAATACCCGGCCTCCCGCTGCTTGTAAAAGAGGGGCCGGGCGTTGATGTAGGAAGGGAGGGAGGCGGCCGTTTGAAAGGCGACCGTTAAAATGGTCTGGTAGAGGGCCCCGAAAACGGTGGAAGGGAAGGCCTTCACGCCGATTTTAAAATAGATGAATCCAGTGATCACTCCGAGAAGAAGGGATTGGAGGAAACGGGCGAGAAGGAGGGAGGTGTCGCGGGCGTGGAAGAGGAAGTCCCGGTGGAGGAGGAGGAGGAGAGAGGGAAGCCAGGCCTGCTCGGAGAAGGGCCGTCGTTCGTGGGGGGTCCAGGAGGGAGGGAGGGAGGGGGAGGGGGAGGAGAGGGAGGAGGCCAGGGATTGGCCATGGGACGAGGCGAGGAAGGCTGACTCGAAGGCCTCAGTGGTGGTGGGCGGGAAAGAGGCGGGGAGGGAGGGAGGGGCGGAGGGAGGGGCGGAGGGAGGGGCGGAGGGAAGGGTGTCTGAGCCCTCCTTGGGCTGCCCTGTGGCAAAGCTGACCTTCGAAGGCGATGTCAAGCAGGCCAGCACAAAATCCGCCACGCCCATGCCCAACGGCCGGGAAAACCCCAGTTCAAATTCAAAATAGCCGGAAACGGCCGAGGGGGCCCCTTGAAAGACCAGTCGCCCTTCCCGAAGCACCAGGACGTGGTCGAAAAGGGCCGCGACCTCTGGGGCGGGCTGAAGGAGGGACATGACCGAGGTGGTCTGCAAGTGCCTGGCCCAGGCCCGGAGGACCCGCACAATGTCCAGGGTGGAGGCCGAGTCCAAGCCGTTGGAGATCTGTAACGTGTGGGTAACGGATATTTGAATTTTCTTCTAATAACCAACTCTGGCTGGGACCGGGTCCAGCGGTCGCGACGCCGTTCCGCGCACTCTTTCCTCATCGACATACCTCCTGCCTGGAACCTCTCATCCTCCTGGCTTCCGTTTCCCCTCCTTCTCACCTCATCAAAGCAAGTAACGGCGTGGTCGCCCATCAAGGCCTCCCCCAGGCTCAACCGTCGGCGTTCCCCGCCACTGATCCCCCTGTTGACAGCGTCCCCGACCCGGGTGTGGCGGCAGGAGGTTAGGTTCAGGAGGGAGAGTACCATCTCCACGCGGTGGGCAGAAAACGCACGGCGGGCGGAAGGTCGGCGGAGGAGGCGGCCGAGGGAAGGAGGGAGGGAAGGAGGCGGGGAGGAGGAGGAAGGGAGGGAGGACGGGGGAAGGAGCTTGGTGGCGAGGGAGGAAGGGAGGGAGCAAGGAGAAGCCTGGCAGAGGGCAGCGAAGTCGGAGGAGGCCAGGTAGGCCGAGGTCGGGAGAGGGAGGAGGCATGCGCCGGCGAAGAGGAGGGTCTCCTCGACCGTGAGGAAGGGAGAGAGGACATCTTCGGCGCCCACCAGGCAGGTGAGGGCCGGGAGGTGGAAAGGAGGGGAGGAGGAAGAAAAGGAGGGGGAGGGCGTGGCGGAAATATGGTTGTAGGTCACGTGGCCGGTGAGGGAGGGGGTGTGAGGGAGGCGAGGGAGGAGGGAGGAGGAGGGGGAGGGGCAAGGAAGCAAGCGCCCGGCGATGACCTGGGACCGAGGGGTGGAGAAGGGAAGGCCGTGATGATGAGTTGGGAGGGAGGAGGCGGGAGGGCAGGAGGGCGGTCATGATGGGGAGGGAAGGAGGAGGTGGGAAACGGGCCCTTGCAATCTCTTCATGCCTCCTCTCCACCCCCACCTCAATCTCCAGCACTCTCCCTCCCTCCCTCCCTCCCTCCCTCTCTCTCGCTCCCTCCCTCCCTTCCTCACCTGTAAGAGCGAAGTCTTTTCCCGACTTTGGCCCCTCCCCACGCACCAAACTGCAACCGGCCCGGCTCCAGCACCGTCGAAACCCCTTCCCAAGGCCACTCACCATCCGCGCATCCCTCCTCCTCCTCCTCCTCCTCCTCCTCCTCCTCCTCCGCCCCTCTTCGTGGACCATGCTCGCTTCCATCTCCCCCTCCGTGCCCGCAGCTTTATTCTTTCTCCCTCTCCTCCTCGTCCGGTTTTTCGACCCCCACCAGCAGGACGAACCCCCCTCCCCCTCCCCCTCCCACTCCCCCTCCCCCTCCCACCCTCCCACCGCCCACTCCACCCAGCCTTTCACCGGCTCCGCCACGCTCTCCCACACGGTGGGGAAGGCCTTGGTCCTCACGTCTCTCCTGTGTTGCAGAGACACGTGCTCGAGACGCACCGTGGTGGGGGTGGTGACAAGCGACTCGAGTCCTCCTCGCCGGGCGGCCCATTCCGCGAAATACGCGTCCGTGTCCAGGCAAGGGGGAAGCAGGGACGTAGGGGAAGGGTCTTTCCGACATTCCTTCTGGGAAGCATGGCGAGGAAGGGGGAGGAGGGAGGGAGGGAGGGAGGGAGGAAGGGAGGGAGGGAGGGGTGAGCTTTCCGCAAGCACGAGCAAGGGAAAAAGCCGGCATATTTCTCAGGTCTGTGGCATGCCTCCCAAGGTAGCACTCCCGCAGTTGATGCCTTTCCTTCCTTCGCTGCGGTCGCCCGAACCTCCTCCATCCTCCCTCCTCATCAATCCCCGGACCTACCCGGGCCTGAACGCCCTCCACCCCCTGGGTTGAAGAGGGACCAGTGCCACCCCGATCGTCGAGTTCCTCTCCCTCCTCTCTTTCCTCCACGCCACCATCTCCTCGGTCCCAACTCCCAAGGGACGCTGGATCGTCTTCGTAGTAAACCTCGGGCATTACCCAAGCGAAATGCAAACAGGGTACCCGCAGCCCGCGTGACGTCTGTAGCTACGCAGTCACCCGTCCCGAAGCTTACGACCGTATCGGCCGCTTTCCTGGCAAGGGCGTGCGGACGGCGGCACCAAACGATGCTGCAGCAAGAAAGTATCGATTAAAGTACCCAATAAGCCACGTATTTCCTGTCCGGCCCCCGGTAAGGCCTGGCGACCACGCTACGTGGTAGGCTAAGCGGGCATGTGCACGCAACGAATAAGGCTTTTCTCCTTCGTCTTTCTTTCCCCCGAGAAAACTCCTGACGCCCTGGCCGATGAGCGAAAGGGTAGGTTGAATGGCTGTCAATGTATATGCATTAGTGTTTTTAATTACACGCCTTCGGCAGAAGGAGGGACGGCACGTTGCGCTCCCAGGAGACCGACACCCAAAACATCGCCACCGTCAGATCGGGGCCAAACTCGTCAAAATTGTGCGGGCAACGCATAGCCGTACAATAATTAAGCCCTTTTACAAGTCATGCTTGAAACGACCTGGACGATAAGGCCCTTTTCAAAAGTCAATTTACAGACGGAAGGTCGCTTCTGAGGGGAACAAGTGCTTGCTTTGCCATTCAGGGGACAAAAGTACTTTATTCGCGCTCTGCATACGGCAAAAGCCTGGCATACAATGCACATGTGCTGCCTGACGACATTGCATGTGCGTTGCGGCAGGATTGCCTCAGATAACATTGCCTTATCGAACCCATCGGTCTTTCTCGAGGACGGTCCCGCGATGCGAGCGGCTAAGAGGGGCGTCGTAACGTAAAAATTTGGGCGGTCGTGCTTTACCTGCCGCCGATATTTTCACAAAAATGAATTGCGCGCCCCCCCCCCACCCGCAAGTTTCGGAAAGGACTGGAGGAATATCATACATGCGATTGAGAAGCGATATTTATACCCGCAACACTTCGAGAGAACCGTAACATATGAGGTAATGTGATCGAGGGAAAAGGTGGAGATTGCCTGTTGTTTCCTGAGACGCGTCCTGACCACCTTGGCCACCTTCTCATACATCGTGCAGCTTGAGAAATACCGGGCACTACACATGAAATTAGAGGATCGGCAACATTTAGAAAGTTGATCGATGTTGTTGTTCGTGTAGTAACGTTTAAGGGCGTCCTACCACTCTCCCAACTTGCCGTCGGGTTTAGACCGCGACCCTCGGAGGCACAATGTGCACCATTTGAGGGCTAAAACGTCAAAGTTTGTTTAGTTTGTTTCAGACGTCTATAAAATATTTAAATTCATTCGAATGCAAGTAGATAGTACTGAAGACAGCTTGCTCAACGAACAACTAGTGAATAGCAATCCCTTTTTATTGCAAATGTTTACGGATATTATCCCGTTTCCGAAAAGTATGAATTACCGTAGTGGATCTAGTCACGGAAGAAAGAAGCATGACTAGACTCCACCAAAAACGGATGATCAGGCACAATCCGTCATGAGCCTTTCTAAAGAATGCCGAAAGTGAGACTGCAGCCTGCGGCAACCGCCATCAGGAATTAGACTACCGGGGAGTCATGTAATGAAGTAGTCAGCGACATGCCTGGCTATGGCCCGTCCACGTCCATGCGACAATTGTCTGTGTCACATTACTGAGGTACCAGCTTCGATTTTATACGAAGGGAGGATTCTGCTCAACCCTGATATGCGCACATCAGGAACAACAGGTTGCTCATGTACTTTATTTCATAACTTTTCAACTGGAAACTTATGCTTGTCGTTATCAGGGCATTATTCATACGCTTATAGATAACGAAATGGTATTGTAAAAGACCCCAAAATTGTTCATGACGAGGTTTTACGCAATTCTTCCGTATGTAGAAAATCATTGACCTGGAATGGGGAGATTCTGCCTACTCCGCTCCAAGAAAATGCCTCTCACGCATGTCACCGTTCCCACGACAAGGATTGACAATCCATGGTATCCCTGCGAACAATTGGATGTTCAGATGCTCGGAGGTCCATCTTCGGACCGCACGGATGTGAAAACTGTGGGGTCAAAGGTCGCGGGTAACGGACTTTTGAAAGTTTGAACTGAGGCCGGCGTCAGTTCTCGTCTGTGATGGCCTTCGCTCAGGGCAACCTCTTGTCCCAATGTAGCACCAGCTTTCTCCCGCACACAGGCTTCGCTTGCGAGTATATACCCTTTTATTATTCTATGTAGCTTGACAACGCTGTGGAGCACAGAGGCGCACGTACTGATGTGAGTTTTACGGCACTATCTTGACAATCTTTCCATCGTGCCTACCTCTTCTCTCCTCCGGTTACAGGCAGAATGCTTACTTAAAGAGGAAACTTCCCACTCATCCAAACGTTATTCTCTAGACATATTGATTGTCTGATGAAGCACACAAATAGGGCCCTGGAAGACATGGAGAGCCATGAAGCTACGAGTTTGAGCACAACTTCCTCGACATCGCTCTGTACCCTTTGCGACCGCCCCGTCTGGCGTCTCCCTACTTCCACCGCACAAACCCAATCAACTGCTTCTTCATATTCAGGTGCTTGCCAGACGTCTATACCTCGACCCTCTTCACCACCTGCTTCCTCTCTTCCCTCTCCACCTGCATCTTCTTCCCATCCTCCTCCTCCTCCTCCTCCTCCTCCTCCTTCCCAGCGGCCACCTTCCTCCTCCAGTCGCGCCTCCCTTTGGACGCCAAGCGCCGCTTCCTCGATACCTTTATCCTCCCTTCATTCTTCCCCCCCACCTTCCGGTCCCCCCTCTTCCCCTGCTTCTTTCGTAATGGTGGCCCGCATGGCGGACATGAACATGTCTTACATCCACGTTCAAGAAGCGGCCGCCGCCGCCATCTCCCCCTCTTCAGTCACCGCCACCAGCAACTCTTCACCGCGTCCTCTTCCCTATACTGGTCTTTATGAGACCTCGCGACGGGCGGAGATGGTGCTCGAGTATGGGGCAGGAAAAATTGACTCGGACGCGCCCGCCTGCTCCCACTGCCTGAATGTGATGCTGCAGGGCCTCGACAAGGTAGGAGTGGGGGGAGGGGGGGGAACGGGGGAGGAAGGATGAATCTTTTTTTGGGATTCCTCGACCCATGAGATTTTTGAGGGATCCTTCTTCCCCTCTTCCCTCCTTTTCGCGCCTCCCTTTCCCTCCCTCCCTAGGAACTCGCTTACCTGACAGAGGAGGAGGGCCGTTACAACGCCGTCATCACCCAGAAGGGCGCCCCCTCCCTCCCTCCCTCCCTCCCTCCCTCCATTACGTTCGCTCGAAGCGCGGCCGAGGATGCGGTGAAGGCTTTGCAGGAGGAGGAGGAGGTGAGCCGGGGCGAGGAGGAAAGCTTGAGGGAAAAGTTAAGGTTCCTCTCGACGCGAGAGCGGGAAGCTCGGGCTCGGGAGGAAGAATTTTGGGACGCGCTGTGTCGGTGCGAAGAGGATAAATGGGAGGATGAGGAAGGGGTGGAGGAAATGCTTCGGGAGGTGGAGAGGCTGCATGCTCGGGCGGAAGCACTTCAACGCCCGGACCACGCGGTGTTGAAAATGTTGCTCTTTGGGAGGAAGGGAGGGAGGGAGGGCGGGAGGGAGGGTGGGAAAGGTCGGGATGAGGAGGCTTTGGTGGCGTTGGAGCCGGGGGGAAGCAGCGGGGGAGGGGAGACCGTCTTCAGAGTCCACGGGCAGCGGGTGGCGAGGCGGGAAGACCCTCGACGGGACCTGTGGTGGGCGGAGATCAATGCTGCATGGGGTCGGGTCGTGTTGTTGGTGATTGCCCTCGTGCACGCGGTTGGGTTTGAGGGCGAGGGGGAGGAAAGGGGAGAGGAGCCGGGCGGGGGGAGGAAGGGGGGGAGGGGCCGATACAGGGCGGTGTACATGGGGGGGGCGTCCCGCATCGTCCAAGATCCGGGTAAGAAATCTCAGCTCACGTTTCCCCTCTTTGTGGTGGGAGGGGCGAGATTGGGTGGGAAGGGAGGGGGAGGCCGGGCGGGCGGGGCCACGGCAAGTGCATTAAGGCAGCAGCAGGCGACGCGGATGGACGAAGGGGTCCGACGGTTGTGCCTGTTGGTAACGGAAATTCAAAAACACGTGCTCACGGTCGACGAAGGGGAGCGGGCGCTGGCGTTAGAGCAGGAAGAGCGTCTGTTTGAGCTGGACGTGGCGAGTTTGGGGCTGGGCGAGGAGCGAGGGTGGAACGTGGTGCTGCGCAGGCTGGCGGGGGCGTTGAACTGGCTGGTCTGGGTCGTGTGTGAGGGGGGGGGAGGGCCGGAGGGGGGGAGGCGTGAGGAAAACAAAGGGAGGGGTGGTCGGCGAAGCTGGGAGGGAAGGAGAGAGAAGGAGAGTAGGGTAACGACGGGGGGAAGGGGCGGGGCCCTGGCCAGGGGAACGAGGGAGGAGGGGGGATGATGGGGCACTCCCACAAGATCGTGGAAGACGGGTGGGAAGGAGGGAGGGAAAGAGGGCCGGTCGACTGTCTGGGTGGCGGGTGCCAGGTAGGATGTACATACAAAAGCAAGAAGTGTACAGTGATCATCGTCCCATACGTTGCCGAGTCCTCGTTCAACGCATGGGCCCTTTCCTGTCTCTACCTTAGGGATGAAAATATATCTTTTCAGGAACGCTTGGCTTTTTGTCCGTCCATCACAAATCATGCCTCCCACATACCCCATGAGAAAGGTGCTGTGTTGCCACAAGGCACGATACTACGCCGCAGGGGGCAGGAATGTGATTAAACGAGGGGTCCCGGAAGTCTTCACATCTGGTGGTCATTTGGGGTCCTTTTCCGTATGTCGCGTTGGTAGCCTGGCAATTATCTGCATCCGTCCTCCCATCGAATAATTATCCAGACTAGACTCTCCACCCCTCATCAGTCGTGTATCCTGCGTCTGCTTTCATGCTCGCGTCCTCTGAACGCCATCAGTCTCGGTCGTTTCATTACGGTGCGTCTTCCCTCTCTGGCCACACAACCCCACCGCAGCCTACTCCCCCCTTGTACTCGCATGCCTCCTTGCTATCAATGCAAAATCCTGGGTTCTGCTATGATCTTAACTCGTCCTGTCCGCGTCGTCCTTGTCCTTTCCACACTGCATCCGTCCCATCCTGCTCAAGGATGACGAGATTTCATCCATTTTGATCGCGCACCCCACCGCTTGTTCCCCTTCATGCCAGTCACAGCCTTCGTCCTCCTCGCCTTCTATTGTCAAAAACAAGGCCCTCCAGTCTTCGGTCTTCTATAAACTCATGCTCTCCTCTGCCACATCCCTCTCCTGGTCCTCTCCCCCGCCCTCCCCCTCGCTCTGCCCCCCGCCCTCCTTTCCTTCCAACCAAGCTAACAGGCTTTCCCGCCCGACCACCACCCTTCCCGCGTTCCCCGGCTGCGTTGTGCTGTCAATCGGTGGGTAGTATTGCTCCACCAACATATCCTGAACAGCCGGGCGCAAGGTCGGTCGAAACGGAACGAGGCTGCCCTTTCCCACGCCACTGATCAACACCAAATCTTTAACGGCCGCCGGTCCACACCGCCACCACTCTTCCCTTATCCGTTTCAACGCGTACCGCACCGCGGCTGCAGCCACGGGGGCAGACATGCCATGCAAATCCAGGGCATGGTCCGCGGGAGTTAAGGTAACGTCAACCGGGACCTTCCCATGCAGCACGGCTTGTTGGTACAAAGCGTCTGCTTCCGCAAAACAGCCCGACTGATGATAAATGGTGATGGCCGCCGAGTAGAAGTCCCAGGAAAAAGCAGGATCCACCACCGACAGCGCTTTCTCCGGACACCCCGCCAACGTGCACGCCCGGACCAGATTGATGAAGGTAAACACATTCGGTTCCACACCTTTGCGATGCATTTCCCGCACCAGGGCATTGGTGGCCGCCGCGTTTCCCCGCGCCGCGTAGCCTAGGACCAAATAATTGTAGGCCGTCACATCGGGAGGCAAGTGGACCCGGACCATGTGTTGGAGAATTTCATGGGCGAACGCCAAATGTCCTTTCCGACAAATGGCGCGGAGCAAGACGTGGTACTCCCGCCGGTCCAAACACACCCCCTGCCCCGACCATGGAACGGCTCTTTCCCCGCTCCTGGGGTCCTCCGTCTCTCCGGGTCGCTTTTCCGCCCCGGCCACTACCTGTGCCCGCCGAACTTCCCGCTCCATGCGCGTCAAAATTGTCTTGGCACGGGTGCGACCCGTGGACAGGGTGGGGGGGGCGCGGCTGCTTTTTTTGCCTCCTGGGCTTCCGGCCTTGTCGACCGGCCCATCCACCCACCGCTCCGATCGGATCAATGCTTGTCCGTCCCTGCCTTGGCGCCCACGCACGCTTTCTTCCCTATTGCCGCCTTGCTCGCCCTCCCCCTCCTTCCCTTCCTCCTCCAACTTCCCCCCCCCCACCTGACTTCCCCCCCCTTCCAACAGCGCGTGGATCACTGCGGAGACAAAGACCCCGTTGGGACGTACCCCCCTCGCCAACATATCGTGGTACAACCCCACCGCCGTCCACGCCTTGCCCTTCATAAGCGCGGCTCCCACCAAGATAGTGTAGATATGGATAGTAGGCACCACCCCATCATTCTGCATCCGTTCCAAGAGCGCCAAGCAATGTCCCAGCTTCTGGGCCGACGCACACGCTTTGACGACCACTGTGTAGCAGGTCGAGTCCGGGGTCAGGCCGCGCCGGCGCATGCTGTGGAGCAAATGCAAGGCCTGGGGCCAGCGGCCCGTTTTCTCACAGAGGGCCATGACCACCGCGTAGGTATATTGGTTCCAACGGATACCCGCCACTTTCATGGCCGCCAACAGCCGGTCCGCAGCTTCGTAGTCTCCAACCTTCTCGGCAGCGCTCAAGGCCTGGGTGTAACTGATCACGTCCGGCCGCGCACGACCCCCTTCTTTCCCCATCTGATCCAATACGTGCAAGACGTCGGGGAAAGACCCCGCGCGCGTGTACCCGTCCATCAAGGTGTTGTAGGTACAGGTGTCCCGGTCCACATCCTGGGCTTTCATTCGCCCCAACAACCGCCGGCCTTCCTCCACCGCCCCGCCCCGGGCGCAGGCGGCGATGGCCGCGTTGAAGGAGATCGTATCCGGCTCCACCCGGTCCAGGGTCTGCATGTCTCGCAAGCATCCCAGCGCCCGCTCCCACTCCCCCCGCTCTTTGCAGACGCTGATGAGGGTGTTCCAGGTGATCACGTCCCGGTCGATGCCCGCGGCCCGCATCTCCTCCAGCAAGTCGAAAGCCGCGTCCACATCCCCCCCGCGCTCGCAGGCCGAGAGCATCGTGTTGTACACGACCAGATTGGGCCGAAGCCCCCGGGATTTCATCTCCCCCCACAAACGTTTCGCCTCGTCCAACCGACCCCCCCGTCCGCAGGCGCTGATGGCCGCCGAGTACGTGTACTGGTTCGGGTGGGCCCCATCGACTTCCATCAATGCCACTAGAGACAGGGCCACCGTGCAATTACTGCTCCGCTCGCAGGCCGATATCGCGGCGGTATAGGTGACCGTGTCGGGCGTGATGTGCCAACGTTCCCGCATTTCTTGGATCAAGGCCCAGGCGGCTTTCCAATTTCGACGCACCTTCAAGCCTTTCAACGCCATGGTAAAGACGTAGTTGGACGCGCAACTCGCCAAAGTAGCAGCGTCCAAAATCCGCAGCACCTCCGACCAGGGCGCCGAGACAGCTGCGGAATGGGCCAAGACCTGGTAGGTGCTCTTGTTGGGCCGGACGCCCATGGCGAACATTTTTTCGTACAAGGACCGGCATCTGGGCCATTGTTTTGCCCGACCCAAAATGTCGAAGAGCTTGTTGAAGTCCAAGATGGAGGGGGGGCCCAGCCCCAGGGCCTCGGCTTTGTCCCAATAAGCCATGGCCGCTTCGTATTGCCCCGCGCGGGCCAGGACGCGGATGAGTTTCATGAATTCCTTCCCCCCCACGCCCTGGTGACGTAGACGCAAGGCCTCAAAAATCCCCACAGCCCCCTCCCAATCACCTGCCCGGCCCAGGTTTTTCATCAATGTCAGGTAGGAATGAACGCTCAAGGGCCTCGAATCTTCCAGGAGGCTGAAACAAAACGCCCGGGCCTGCATAGCCTCGCGCCGACGGACCAAGTCCTTCAAAATGAGGTAGTCTTGGGGAGGGAGGGCGGTGCCGTTGATGTGGGCGGCTTCCACCCACCGGGTCGCGTTCCGCGAGCTGCTCCGGAAGGAATGGGGTGAGCGGGGAGGGGCTTGATAAGGATGTTGCTGGGAGTACGGCTCCTGGAAGGGCTGGGGCCGCGGGGGAAGACGAGGAGGGAGTGGAGGTCGGGAAGAAGGGCGGGCGGAGGAAGGGGTTGAGGGTGGGGGAGGGGAGAAACAGGATGGAGAGGCGCCTTCCCCGCTCAGGTGTTGGTAGGAATCTTGATCTTTCGAAATGAGAGAGGCAGCGAGCAAGCTAGCAGGAGGCGGCCGGGTGTGGGGACGAGTGCCTCGGAGGGCCCCGGCCGAGAGCAAGAGGGGGGAGGAGGATACCGTGGAGGACGAGAAAGACACAGGCAGCACGAAGGCATGCACGCGCGATCCCCCGGGACCCGACGACGTCAAGATTGATAGACCTGTCACTAGCATGGCCGTCGCAACCCTGAAAGAGTATATTGTGTCTGGCAGCCTGCTGGGCCCGACTTGATTCCCTCCCCTCCCTCTTCTCCGCCGCCGCCGCCACTTGCTGTCGTCCGCGGCGACGATTTGGGACGCCTCCACTCGATTTCCCATGTCTAGACTGCAGTGAGGTTGTCCTTTTGTGAGTGTATGATATTTACGTCTTCTAGGTCAAGCTCTTCCTTGAGGTAGCAGAGGGCAGGTGTCTACACCCCAAACGACTCCCAAGTCGCACGCCTATGCGTGCCGCCACGTAAAGCCACCGCCTTGGCTAGAAAGACCTCTGATATGGTTTCTATACTATCAATACAGCCTGTTTGACGACGATGACGGAGTTCTCGATGGTGCTGCTTCAGAAATGTGTCATGGAAGACGTGCCTTGGGAAGGGGGATTGCTTTGCCGCAATGCCTACTTGCTTTTTGGCAAATTTATGTCCAGCCGATGGACGATCCTGTGAAAAGCGTTCCTATATTTACGGATTGTTGAGTTTGTAGAATAAACAGGTGAGATACCCAGGCTTGACGGCCGTACCACATGCTTTTTAAGCGTATGTCCTTGCCATCGCTCAGTCGATGTACCCGTCCCAAATCTGGCTCATTAAAAGCGGGAAAATACGTGTTTATGCCCCCTTTTTAAATTCTACGCCACTCTGAGTGTAATTTTGGCGTGCTACTGATGTAGTCAAAATGTTTTCTCGTTGTTGTTAGGTTCGATAATGCGGGACAGGAGAGCACGAGGTGTCCATGCCCGGCTCGACGTGCAAAGCGGCAAGGACAACAAATCTTGCCCATGAACTTCACATTATTTATCCTTTCGCACCACCCCTATCCCCCGTACCACATGGCTTTTCAAAACTGGCCAGTAGTTGTGCGCATGCGCGTATGCTGCAGCAGTGATGCATTGAACCCGACTGGGAGCACGACCAAAGGGAGCAAGACTAGTACGTTGGTGCCTCTACTTGTCCTTTGAGGCCCAATGCCTCATCCTCCCTCCCTCCCTCCCTCCCTTTTCCGCTGCAATCTACTTGTGAGCTTGAGGCTTCGAATGCTGGCTCTGTCGCGGAGTTCCTGCCTTGTTCCAGTTTTGTATCCTCCCATCCTCCCTCCCATCCTCCCTCCCTCCCTCCCTCTCCGTCGCTCGAGGCGAAAGCCTTCATCCTTCCTCCCTCGCTCCCTCGCTTTTTGCTTCTTTGGCGCGTTGATGAAAATATTGGGGGCCCTTCGCCTCCTGCCCTTTGCGTAACCCTCGTTGGCGTTCTGCAGAACGTTCTTTGGGCATCGCTGTACCCCCACCAAAAGAAGTGTTTCGGGGAAATCCGGATATCCTTCTTATTGACATTGACATCAGCTTGATCGGAGTGGTCAGGGGGGTGGCCGCGCGTGGACAAACACGACAATGTACATGATCCGGGCTCTTTCGTGACGTCGTTGTCTGTTGGAAGCGGGGCACCAGACAGATGAGAATACTGACATGCGGAGGTTTCGTCCGATGCATGTTTCCGTGCAACCCCCGCTTGCATTTTCAAGACTGAGTCACCCATCATGCCTCTGTTTACATTCGACAGGGTTTGAGGGGGACAGGATAGTGCGCATCGTCAAAGTGTGTCCGTCGGTTTTTGGTGTTCACACCGCCCGAGCGCCTAGTTGACGGGACTTCTTTGTGGGGGAAAAGGCAATTTGGATTCCAGTCATTTCCTTCGTCGCAGGCGTCTTTTTCGGACAGTCACATCCTGCACCTGGAGAAGACTCAAGTCCCTGGGGGCCATTTGAATAGGAGCAGCCATGGGGATTGACCTTCATCTTCCCCTGCCCGACCTGCCTCCCAACATGGCATGGGGGGGCATGCTGGAAGCCTATTTCGCCAATGCCGAGGCCCTGGCGGAGCTGGCGGCCGCAGCCCGGAGTGCCGGTGTGTCCAAACAAACAGTCGTGGAGGTGGTCGCCCTCCTGGTGGTGTCCGCCATCACCTACTATCGAATGTACCATCAACTCCCCTACCCTCCCGATCCAGCCCGGGAGCCTCGACTCCGACCATGCCCTCTGCAAACCGAGGCGACGGAGGACGAGCATGTGGCCCCACAGGGCTTTTCCCACGAGGGGCAGCCGGCCTCGGAACCGACGGCCTCCCTGCCTGCGATCCTCAACCACCTCTACGCCACGCTGGCCGCCGCGCGTCTCCACGCCTCGCCCACTCTGCCTCTTCCCTCCCTGCCCTCCCTGGCGATGGACCCGCTGACATCCTTCCCCGCCAAGCTGCTGGCGGAAATGCAAGAGAAATTGGCGGTCGTGGTGAAGGAGGGGGAGGAAGCGGAATGGGCCTGGTTGTGCCTTTTGTTGCAACGCGTCTTGCACAAGGAGGACGGGACGGACGGGGACAGGGAGACGGGTCAGACCAGCCTGGCTACCCGGATGTTGAGTGCGGCCATGGCTCAATGCCGTCCCTTTCGATGGCCGGGGGAGGGGCTGGGGCAGGGGCTGGGGGAGGGAGGGAGGGAGGAAGGAAGGGAGGGGGTGAAGGGAAAGCCCGTGCAGTCCAGGTTTGGTTGGCCGATAGCCGACACGACTACGCATGACGATGTGTGTGATATCGATACCGAAGAAGCCGAGGCTGCTGCAGAAGCCGCGGCAGCAGCCATGGCCGCCTTGGCGGCCGCCAGCAAGGCCGTACCGCCCCCTCATTTTCTCTCTATGGGCCTGCCCGAGGAGGTTCAATTGGAAATTGTTGAGTACTTGCAACCTCGGGACGTGCTGCGATTGACGCCCTGCTCCCGGGCAGCCCGGAGGCTGGGGGAAGGGGAACAGGTGTGGCGCACCAAGTGGGCGGCGCGTTTCGGCCCCATCTGGCGGTCGGCGCCCGTGCAAAAGGCCGAGATGGCACGGAAGGCACGGAGGGCAGACGGTCAACGGGCCTCGGCTGCCGACGGGGAGAAGGAAGGAGGATGTGGCCAGTGTGGGCGGGGGAAGGGGGGGAAGAAGGGAGGGGGGGGAGGGAGGGAGGGAGGGAGGGAGGGAAGGGCCAGCTGGCCACCCTGTCTGCCTCGATGGGTCCCGGTGGCGAAAGGAAGGGGAAGGGAAGAGGAAGTGCGTGGGCCAGGGACGCGGGTGGGCCCTCCTCCCCTGCCTCTTTCCCGCCCTCCCTGCCGCCCTCGGCTGGCAGCTGGCGGCATTTCTATTCCCTCTTCGAGCTGGAGTGGGCTGCTTGGCTGTGCGCAGGCCGGAACAGGGAGGAGTCGTGTTGGGTGGGACTTGAAGGGGGGGTCTATGACCTGACCGCCTTCCTGGAGATACATCCGGGTAGCAAGGAGACGATTTTAGTGAACGCGGGGGGAGACGCCACCGCCTTCTTTCAGGACGTGGGCCACAGCGCTCAGGTAGGGCGGGAGGGAGGGCGGGGACGAAGAAGGGAGGGAGGAAGGCCTTTCCTCCTTGTCTAGGTACGTCAACCTGGGGCAACCTTTTCACCCTCTCTTCTTCATTTCCTTCCCTCTTTCCTCCCTCCCTCCCTCCCCGGTCCAGGCACGGGCCATGATGGCGGACTTCTGCATCGTCCCTCCCCCTCCACAGGGGGTAGGGCGGACCGAGGCCTGCGTGCTCCATTCCGTCAAAGAAGCCTTGCGTGAGGGTCGTGCGGGCATTGAGGGAAGGAAGGAGGGAGGGAAGGGGGGAGGACGCGCGTTGATGGGCCGGGGGGGGGCCGCAGGCGCGGTGTCCACGTTGGCGGCCCATCTGTCGGAACAAGCGGCGATGATTATGCGGAGGGGGGGGGGCGCGGCGGTCGTTGAGGTTGGGGGGGGGGGAGGGAGGAGGAGGCCGGGCAGGTCCATCGGGATGGCCTTCTTCACCACGTGAGTGAGTGGCTCTTGCCCCCTGTCGTGCCCGGGGGGGAGGGAGTGAATGCAGGGGGAGGAGGGGGGGAGGTCGAGGCTTCGGGAGCCCAGATTGGGACCAAGGGAGGGAAGAACGGTCTGTTGGGGCCCAGGAAAATTCTCCCGCTGGGAAAGTGCCAAGCCTGTGGGGGCCACGAAGCCTTCCTACCGGGGGCGAAGGAGAAGAGTGGGAGGGAGGGGGCAAGGGTGGGAGGGAGGGAGGTTGGGTGTGGACAGGACGGGGGGCATACTGGGACGAAGAGGGCGGTTTATGATGTGTTTGGAGGGGTTTGGCTGTCGTGGTGGACGTGCTGTGGGGCAGTTAAGGTAGAAGACGGGGAGGAAGGGTTGTAGAAGGATGGGGAAGGAGAGGATGAATGTGGGGGAAAAATGCTGAGGGAAGGGGAGGAGGGAAAGCGCCTGGTGTAAAGGAGCGTAAATAATTGTAAAGGGAAGACAGGGAAGATTTCCTGAGGAAGAAATGGATGGGACGGGGGAGGGCCAGGGTGGTAAGGATGGAGAGGGAGGGAAGGAAGGAGGGAAAGCGGCCGGGCACGTGGAGAGGAGCAAGGGGCTTGGCCATGCTCTCCGCGCCATCACACAGGGGCTCCGGACCTTGGGGACATCTGTGGCGGGCGTGGCAAGGGCATAGATAGAGCAGCTCGGAGCGTGGGGAAGGCAACAGTCCAGGTGGCCAGTCGCGTCGCTTTCGGTGGGGAGCGGGCGCGCCGTCGTGGACCCCGCACTGTGGAATTGAATGCTAGTGGAACCAGTCGAACGTGTACAAAGGACGTGGGAATCGATGCACTGAGATGATAAAGAGGCACCTTTCGGGGACTGAGCAAGCAGCCTCGTCAGTCGTGTGACAGTCACATCTGTCCATGTTTTCGAATCCACTCTTGGGCAAAAAGAAGTGATATAGATGCGCAGTAGACTGCCTCCCTAACGCGAAGGCCCTTGGCTTGCCAGCTCTCACAATAAATATAATAAAAATATGTGAGGCCTCTGGGGGCATGGGCATGGGAAGGCAGCATCGACACTGTCCAGAGCGAATGTGACGTTACGACCGTTACACTTTTTAGAAGGTAAAGCGTTGCAATTTAAAGTTACAGACGTCATTATTGCAAGTCGTTGAGTGCAAGTTTGGAAACAAAAAGAGATCCTTCGCGGGTCGCACGGGCGAAGGAAAGGAAGGGGAAGAAGTGCAATAAAGAGTGACTGAGGTGTCGAAAAAGTATTGGATGGACAGCTCCCACAGGGGGTTCAGGCAGCATGATTTATTTCCTCCAGGGGAGAGGCAATAGGGTTTCACACTGCCTCGCACCACCAAACCAACGAGGGTGTCGCACGCGTAGACGGACGCTTGTGATTTGCTTGTTTATAGAAAGTAAGATAATTGCAACCGTGTGCTTTCCTGTCTCCATTTGGCTTCCCCCCCTCTCTACAACTCGTGGTGTTTTCTCACCCTCTCCCTCCTCCCCTCCCTCCCGCCAACAGCCTCCTCTTCCGTTCCTCGTTGCGCAGTAAGAGACGTGTCGATTCACCACTCCCTTCCTCCTCCCCTTCCTCCCCCCCCCCCTCCCTCCCCTCCTCCCCCCCTCCGCACATGAGCATGCACAGCATCACCAACACCAAACCCCCGCCCCCGGTCATGAGGATTTTCCCCACAAAAGTCTCGAACATCAGCGCCCCTGTGATGAGCAACCCCACGGCCAAGGCCCCGAAAAGCAAAAGGGTGAAGGAATAGGCGAACTTTCCCAAACGGAACTGCTCGTGATCTTCCTCCTCCTCCTCCCCGTCTGGCGGAGCCCCCCCGGTGCCCTCTCTTTCTCCCTCCTTTCCTTCCCCCCTTCCTCCTCCCCTCCCTCTTTCCAGGTCGCTCGAATGCAGTAGACGATGGTGAGGCGGAGCAATGGTAGAAGGGGAGGAAGGAGGGTGGGACGGAGGCCGGTAGGGACTTCCAGTGCCGGCGGGCTGGCGCCGGGGGGTTGGAGACACGGGGGAGGAATGAGGAGAGTGGCGGTCCGAGTCGGAGGAAAGCCCTTGGAAATGGCCGCGGGAGGGAGTCCTGGCCCCCCTTTTTTGGTTAGCAGGGCTGCTGTCAACGTTGGGTGTGTCGTAGGGCAGGAAGGTGCCGGACGTGGGGGGCACGGTGGTGGCGGTGGCGGTTGCAGGCATGAAAGGAGGACGTATATAGAGGCAATGGATGCGGGAAGAAGGACGGTTGATATGCCGTTTACGCTAATGTCACGCTGCTCTTGCCTTTCCAAGACTCGTGTCCCGCTGTTTTTAAAAGGCTATGCCATGAAGGGTCCTCGATGGGGCATCTAGGCTAGGGAGAAAAGGCGCGCATGCAAAAAGACCACGAAAATTTATGGTCCCCCCTCGTAGCGTGTGAAATGTCAAGATGCTTCTCGTAAACGGCGCGCACTGGACCGAGTGCCACGACTGAAGTGTTTTGAAAGACAAACAGAAAGCAGAAGGACGTTGCTGTTTGATGTCTGTCCGTATGTACGAGCGCATGCAGGTGAGATTTTCGATACCGTGTCACGTCACAAGGTTAAACAGCGACTGTCTGATCTCACGAACTCTGAGCCCCGAAAAATGAAACAAACAAAATGCATCCCATCACATTTTTCCATGCCGCCATTTTTGAGACACGAGCAAAGTAAAAGCATCAGGGATCAGGGCTCTCCTCTCGTCTTGTTGATTTTATCGCTAGAGGCCAAGACTGGCTTTCGCTGGTGCATTTCGGGACTGAGAGTTGCAGCCTGTCGGATATCTTAATGCCTTGGGCGAGAGCGGGCCGATGGAACTATCGGGGGGGGGGGAATGGATTGGCATGCGGCATTGATACATGGGCTTTCCTTCATGCAAATGTGCGTCTCGATTTGGGTGGGTGGGAGCATCGGGGGTTATATTGGTGGCACCTGTTGTTTTGGGTAGGCCGCAGTTTGTCGTGATCGGTGAGGGCAGGGCAATCCACGCGCGGGTTTGGACAAGCTCACTTTTTAAAAACCCTGAGTGCAACAAAAGTGTCTTGTTTAACTTTGCTGCACTTGTGGCTCATTTAGATCATAAGTATGCCCTCAGTTGGATAGAATGGGGCCCTTTGTTAATCTGTGGGGACGCGCCTTGTGCGTTGGTGAAGAATCCGTAGAGTCACCACCCCTCACGTGTTTCCTTTATTTAATCATTGACCAACAGCCATCAAAGCATCATGATGTCCTCCAAGGCCTTTGCCAGCAGCTTGCTGATCTTGAGCTTCCTTTTTGCAAGCACTTGGGCATTCGTGCCGCGTCAGCTTAGTAAGTGACTCGAGTGGGCGTTACTCATCATCCGAGTGGGTGGAGCTGCAAGTAGATGCCATCACCAAACAAGCATGAAACATCGCATGGACCGAATACATGTCCACATAATGTTCATAAAATTAAAGTGACAAGGCTGGCCGCGGTTTGTAACGAAAACGACACAGGGGCCTCAACAACTACTTTTTCCCCTTCTCCATTTTCTTTCCCACAGCCCGTACACCCCTGCAGCAGCGTAGCCAAGGACGCCTGCATATGGCCTTGCCCGGTAACGCTATGGGTAGGTCGCGTCGAAAGTTGCAAAGAAGATCGTGTCTTCCTCCTCGGACCAGGGCTGGGAAAGAGAGATGAAAGAAAGACCAGAGGGGCTGGGGCCACGTGGAGGTTGCATGACGTGACGAAGGACAGAGAGGCCTTCGGTGCCTCGCTTGTCCTGTTCACAGATAACCTCACCTACTCCGCCCTGCATATTTCTCGCACTCCTGCCTTCTCCTTGACAGCCTCCTTGGGCCTCCTTTTGACTGCGTCCACGGGCCTGTACGCGCCTTCCTCCCCTCCCCCTTCCTTCCACAACCAAGCCTTCACCAGCACCACCCTCTCCAAGGAAGTCGAGAGCCGCCAGGGCATGTACAAGGAGTACACGATCGAGAAAACGGGACAACAGGTGGGGCAGGGAGGGACAGAGGGAGCAAAAGAGGGATGGGCGTGGAGGGGGACTCGCTACCAAGCGGACGTTTTATCCAAGTCGTGCTTATAACCATGCATGTGCAGTACGAAAACGCAGAGGGGACCTTCAAGACGAAAGATGAGACGGCAGGGAACAAGAATAAATACGTGGCTATCTTGGCGGTCCTGCTGGTGGTAAGTTCGGAGATATATCTCTCTGTCGGATGGGAAGAAAGAGGACCTCCGGGGAGAATGTGCTCGTTTGAAAGCTTCGCCGTAACACGGAGCTGTTCGTGTGAGGCTTGACACGATCGCGTCAAGGAATCATCTGCCCTTCCAACCTTTTAACCAATCTCTTTGTAGGGAAGCTGCGTCATTCCCATGGCCCAATATTTCTGGTATGTCAAGGACGATTAAGTCTTCCATCCTGAGTCCTCATCCCTGGACGGAGTGGGTCGGAATTGCATCATCGACGAGGCGATGGCGTCAGCTTCATCCGCGGAAACTTTCTCTCCCAATTTTTGCTTCGTCGCTTTTGTTGATGGATACACGTCCGTATTCATCAGTAGTGATCCCTCCAGTGCGATTGGGCATGGGGCATGATGGAAAAAGAGGGCTTGAAGTAACGCCCTTGCCGATGGGATAGGGAAAGAATTTTTCGAATAAAACACAAAAAGTGAAAATAGACGAGGCAAAAGGTGTGCTGTACTTCCTAGGAATGATGGGAGATTGTAGGAAGATGTTATGTTTTACTTCCTTTCTGGGATAGGAAATGCCCACTATCCTTTCGAAGGACGTTTCTTTAAAATGAGCCATCCACAATTATCAGCACAGGATTATTCTAAGCGTTTTATACGTTTACATACGTTTGCCCTCAATGCCTTAAGCACGTGTGTCACGGCAGGGCTTCAGGTTTAAAAAAGGCTTGTTATGTTCCCATGATTAACCTCCTACCTTCAAGTTGTAGCACAAACAAGCTTTCGATAGGCTGCACTCCTTGTTGCTGATGCTACCCATTATGCCCTACTATCGGTGCTTATTCATGCCGCGCATGCGTTTGTACATGGATTTGTACGCGCCTTGGTGGTTGATGCATGTCTCGCGGAGGTACCGTCTTTGTCGCGAGGGATTGGTCAGGCTACGGCCGCTCCCGTGCTTTTCTGACAACAACCGTCATTCCAGCAAGAATTAAGAATTTCTCCGAAACAGCCTCATCCAAATGAAATGTGCTTACACCTCGTCCGCGTTTTCTCAACAAGGTGTGTACATGGCCCTCATGGAAACTCCGGATCATTCAATGTGTTCGAATGAAGCGCTTTCCTCCGTAGACAGCACCTTGAAGCGTCTCAAAAACCTAAAAAATGTACAACAAGTCCTTGTATTGACCAAGGATGGCGTCGCCCTGCACTCAAGCGTCGATCAGGTAGGTCGCTGTGAATTTAACCCCCCTCAGATCCCTCAATGCTTTCAGCCACGCGATGCTTGAAGCCTGTCTCGCACGTGGTGTCTCGTCTCCCCGCATTCATGTGCGCTTGATCTCTTCTGTACCTTCCATGATTACTTGCGACTGGATGCTGACAAAATTGCTTGATCCAGTTGTTTTCCTTTTTTGTGTGCTGCTAATCATTCTACTTTCCAAGTTATGTTTGTCAGCTCATTTTTCATAACCTGCGTGCTCCGTTTCCCGTACTGCACTCATGATTCACAGAAAAACACGGCTCATCAAGCTTCATTGATAGCATGCCTCTGCGATCAAGCAAGTGCGCTGATGAAATCCTTTGATGACAGCGGGAAAGGCGGTGTCGATGCGGATGAATGCCCACGGCTTCTACGCTTCTGCAGCCAGAGGCAGGAAATTATGATCACACCGGGGAAGGACTTCTCCTTGGTTGTGCTCCGGAAGTTGAATGGATGAACTGCAGACGTTGCACGCCTGTCGAGGGATTGGCTCGTCCCGCCCGAGGGGGCGGGGGGGGCGATGGGGTGTGAAGCAGGGAAGGAGAGAGGAGGTTGTCCAGTGTAGGCGGCAGGTAGAAGTGATGGAAAGAGGGGAAACAGCGCCCTATCATGGACTAAGAAAATGCTCGTTGCCAACCTGGACCAGAGCCGGGCAAAGAAGAATCCGAACGACAGGGGAGGGGGGGAGCAGGACAAGCGCGAGTGGAATTAGAGCGTGAGACGCGAACGGTGACAGCCAGGCGTCTCCAGGGGAACGTTGTGTGCTGTACCTATGATATTTCACGGAAATGGGTCAGCAAAATTCCACAGGCCGGAAGTCTGTCAGCCGCGGGGGCAGGATAAATCAAGCATGTACAGCATATTTTATTAAAACATGGAAAGAATGACCGAAAAAGCTCGCACTGTCGCGGAAAAGAACCTCGTTCCCACCTTTCTGGCGCCTGGCGCGGCAAACGTATGCCCGTGTATCGTTTCCCTTCTCCTCTTTGCGTCACACCGTCCGTTCCTCTTGACCCCCCCCCTCCCCCTCGGCCCGCCCTACAAAGTCCCCCCATTCCTCCTCCGGGACCTCCACCGGGACCTGCGTGGCTGGCACGGAGGGATCCGTCAGCCTGCGCGGCATGGCCTTCGGTGGCAAAGGTAGGAGGGACGGGGGGCTCACGCTTTCCCCTGGATAAAGCTCGGACGAGCCCGCCCGGTGTTTCCGTCTCCCAACCTCTTTCCTCTCTCCTTCTCCTTCTTTTTTTTCCAGGGCATGCACCAAATTCAATTTGAGAGTCTCTCCTTCTTTCAAACTCAAATCTTGGAAAACCGGTAGAAAAGATCCGTTCGCCCCGTCTTTCCCTTCCTTCCCGTCCTCCCTTCCCACCCCATCCCCTGTCTCCTCCCTTCCACTTCCATCATCCGGCCTCCCCGCCCGTGAGTCCAGTGCCTGGGTCCTCCGTCTCGCCAGCTCCGCCCTAGCATTGTACGTGACCAAGTCCTCCAGAAGCGCCTTGAGGTCAAATGCATCGCTCCGCTCCCGGAATCCGATTGCGATGAAGGCGTGCCGCCGCCGGTCCACAGCTTTGACGACGAAATACCTGGAGGAGTCCACGACGGGAATGAAAAAGCTGCCCAACGGGTCCTTCTTCCCCGGCGACACATGGATGGGGCATTCTGCGAACAGGGTGTGGTCGGACTGGAAGATCCGGAGGAACAGGTCCGTGTCACCCCGCTGGAATGCTTTGAGGTAGCCCGTCAACAATGGGTTGGGAAGGTTCAGGTCCTCCGCCCTATACCCTGTGGAGGAAACCAGGCGAGGCACGGCGTACACAAAGACTTCGCGAAGATGCAGGCGCAATTGCTCGACAGGAGGAGCGGTATCGTCGGTGATGGGGGGAGGGGAGGAAGCGTGGGAGGGTGGGGAGGTCGCGTTGGGCGGCAGTGTAGGCCCGAGAGGAGAGGAAGACAGGGAGTCAGCAGCGTCGCTCATGGTGTGTCTCTGTCTTGACTGGGTAGAATATTAACTTTCGAACTGGTTGAGGGCTAATGGATCAGAGGAAAAGCGGAAAAGATGGGAAACACCCACCGGGCTTGGTTAGACAAAAGAGCTAGGAGGGGTTATGTCGCAGTCTGACAAAAACAGGGGTCACATCATGAAGAATCCCCCATTTCGACTGCTGTTACACAGTTTCAAATGTTGTCATAGAAGCATCCAGAGCACATCCTCCTAAACCAGGACGGGTCACTGCCCTGAATGAGTTAGTCCTGAAAAATCCCACAGAGGTCCTGAGGTCAACAGGGTGGGGAGGTTAAAAGTTCTCTCCACTCTTTAATATGTGGTCCTCGAGTGGAAGATGGGTTTTCAAAACTGTTGTGAAGATGACTTTAGGAGCTCTTATACTGTTAACATGTCACCTCTGAAGCGAATGCCTTTACCAAGAAAAGGGAAAAAAGGAGCGAGACTCGCTTCCTGTGTTCGCTTTCACTCCACCTGCGGCGATGCCCCCAACCTGTTGATGGCTACACATCGGTATGGTTTGAACATGACATGCAAAACAATGACAAGCGATCTTTGTAGATGATTCAAAGAGATGATGGTCAGGTGGTGCGGCACATTTCCCGCGTCATGCCTGCTCCATGGCAAAGATCTCCGCCATCTCGTATCCACCTCCCCATCTCCTTCCCTCCCCATCGTACAGGGGGGCCACCACGCATGGAGAACCTGTTCATTCTCGGGGATGAGCGTCGTCGCTACCCATATGAACCTCCCTCCGATAATCGCCTGTCTCCAGCGGGAGCGACCGTAGGGTTTGCCTTGGACCGGGTCCGTCTCCTGGGTTACCTCCTCCTTCCCTCTGGATCCCTCCTCGCCTCTCCTTACACCTCCCTGGCCGGGGACGAAAGCCGTCTCTCCTGGTCCATATCCCTCAGCTGCGTCGAGTACCCTTCGGAGGATCCCGTGAACGAAGCCAGGGTATGGCTGGAGGCGTTTTATTTGCCAGAACCCGACGTGGTGTTGTGCGTGGCGGACACGGGGGCAATGCTCACGGTGGAATGCGAGACTCGGCACGTCTCCCTCTTGGGGATGATAGACGCGGGCATCTTGGCCGCCAGCTATAGCCCGGACGAGGAACTGCTAGTCTTTGTGACGGGACGGCAGACACTGCTTTGCCTTTCCCCGGTCGATTTGAACGTGTTGGAGGAAACCCCCTTGGCGGCGCCGCTGTTGGGTCCTCGAGATAGGGGGCCCTGGTCACGCCCCATATTGAGCTGGCGCGGGGATGGCCAGTACTTGGCCGTGCTTGGGGAGGAAGGGGTGGACGGAAGGGGTGGAGGGAGGGAGGGAGGGGAAGGGAGGAGGGAAGGGGCGGAGACAGGACGGCGACAGATGCGAGTCTACGCTAGGGGGGAAGCAGGGATGGAGGTGCATGCTTGGGGTCGACACGAGGATGGGAGTCCCATGGAGGGGTTGGAGGGGCGGGCCTTGGCATGGGCCACGGACGGGAGTTTGGTGGCGGCTGTGCAGAGGAAGGGGGGGGGGAAAGGGGAAAGGGGGGGGGGGAGGAGGAAGCGCGGCAGGTGGTATTTTTTGAGCGGAATGGATTACGGCATCGAGAATTCGGGTTGAGACCGACGGGAAGGAGGGAAGGAAGGGAGGGCGGGGGGGAGGGCGGGGGGGAGGACCAGGTAGCATGTTTGTCCTGGAACGCAGACACCACCCTCTTGGCCGTGGGATTGGTCGGTACCAAATCCTGCCCTGCCTGCGTACAGCTCTGGCACCGAGAAAACTACCACTGGTATCTGAAGCAGGAGGTACGACTCGGCTTGGGTGCCCCTCCTCAGGTCCGGATTGCCGGCCTCCACTTTGACGCCGAAGCCCCCACCCGCCTGCACATTCTTTCCCTCTGCGACGACCCTTGCCACGCCCACGTGGTGTGGCGGTGGCTGGACCTGGGTTGGGGCGTGGGCGTTTCCGAACAGGCGCCTCGGCAGCTTGTGGCCGCGACGGACGGAGACGAGGTACTTCTGACGGCCTTGGGGGCCGCTCCTGTCCCCCCCCCTGCTTGCGGGCAACGGGTACGGGTAGGGGAAGGGGAAGGCGGGGTGGTGACGGCCGTGGCGTTCACGAGTCGGCGGGTGCGGCCAATGAAGTACGTGCCGTACAAGACGGAAGGAGGGGGAGGAAGAGGGGCGGGGGAGGTGGTGCCACCGGAACCGGCATCGGCAGGGAAAGCTTCAAAAGGGGAAGGAGAGGGACGCAGGAGGGGAGAGAGGAAGTCGTACATGGCTTGCGTACTTTCCACGGGGCTCGTGCACATCTTTCAAGAGAGGCAAGGGGCCCTTTTTGGGGACAAGGTACGCCGAAACGGGTCCGCCCGCCCTCCTCCCTCCCTCCCTTCTCCCCTCCCTCCTTCCTTTTTTCTGCCTCCTTTTTTCTCGCGTTGTTTCTTTCTTATCGGCCTCATTCCTGTCTTCTCTGTCGTTCATGCACAGCCTCATGAGGAGCACTGGCTCGTGGACCCTGTGTGCAGTTTTCACGAACCCGCTCTCTCAGATACCCGGCAGCTGGTTTTACTTCGGACTGCCCCTGAATTAGGACCGGAGGGAGGAGAGGAAGAAACACCGGAGGAATTTTCTCTGTTGACAGTGCGGTGGGACGAGGAGCGGCAGAGCGACGTATTGGTGGAGGTGACGTTTGCAATCCCTTCCTCGGCTATCCCAAGTCTTTCGTCCTCCCGTTCCCCTTCCTCGACGATTGTCATCACCAGTCTCGATGAGGCGGGAGTGGCGCCCGATAAAGAAAATATAGGGGCACGTGAAGACGTCAGCACAAGTGCGCAGAGGTCAGGGCATCCTTTGGATTCCTCACGAATTTTGCGGTTGCAGGCATGGGGAGGTTGGGAGTGGAATGCTGCTTTGATCGAAACGCACGAGGGGGCCATTTACAAGTACACGCGAAGACGAGGATTAAAGAAAGGAGGAAAAGAAACTCATCGGTCGATCACATGGATCATGGACATGTTGGAGCCGTGCCCGTGGGTGGGTGTGGTAAATGTGGGAGGGAAGAAGGAGGGAGGAGGGGGAGGGGAGGTTGGGCGGGGGGAGGTGGTGGGACTCTCCACGCGTGCACGTCTCTATTACGGAGAGCACCTTTTGTGCAATGCGGTGGCTTCCGTGACAGTTAATCCTGCGTTTGGTATGCTCATGTACGTCACTTTGGGCTCCCAACCGACTTTACGGTTTGTGACCTTTCGGAGCCTTGCCGGCCTTGATGTGATGGGAGGGAGCGAGGGGGGGGTAGTGGAATGCCCCACGGAGGGCCGACCGGTGGAACGAGGGTCCCGTCTGATTATGTCCTCCTTCACGTCTTCCACCGTGCTTCTGCAACTCCCTCGCGGCAACCTGGAAGTGGTCGCGCCCCATCCTTTGGTCTTGCATCAAGCTGCCCGTCTCCTGGAGGTGGGGAGGTACGGGCAGGCTTTCTCACTCCTTCGGCGGCATCGTTTGGACTTGAATTTTATGATCGATTTCGCCCCCCGGAAATTTTTGGAGGAGGTGGATCGGTTGGTAGTGCCTCAATTTGGGAAGCTGGAGGATTTGAACGTCTTTGTCTCGGCTGTGCGGGACGGAGATTGTGTTGGGGGAGGGGGAGGAGGGAGGAGGGAGGAGGGGAGGGCCTGGTGGTGCATTCGGACTCACGTCGAGGAGGAGAAGGAGGAGGAGGAGGTTGCGGAGGAGGTGAAGGAGTGGTTCCCGGCGGGAAAGAGGAATCGGGTTTGTGAAATGGTGCGAGAAGTGTTGTTGGGACGCATGGCGGTGGCGAGGTTGGGGGAGGGGAAGGGAGGAAGGGATGGAGAGAAAAAGGGAGGGCATGGTGGGAAGGCGCAAGCTGACGTGCGCGTGATGGAATGTGTGTTGACCACGCTGGCCCATCAGGTTCCTCCTCGCTTTGAGGAAGCCTTGACCTTCCTGCGGGAGGGAGCGAGGGAGGGCGGGAGGGAGGGCGGGAGGGAGGTCGAGAAGGAAGGGAGGGGGTCGCAAGGGCAAGACCGCGTCAATTACCACTTGAAGGGAGAAGTGGCCAGCCGGTTGCTAAGATTCCTCTCGTTTTTCACAGACATGGACGCCTTGTACCGGGTGGCGTTGGGTATGTATGACGTCACCTTGGCCCGAGCCATTGCACGCCTGTCGCCGAAAATGGACCCGAGAGAGTACTTGCCCTTTCTGGAAGACGCGGAGAAATTGATGGGGAAGGAAGAGGGGGGGGAGGGAAAGGGATGGAAGGGGAAGGTGACGATCGATTTGTTCTTGTCGCGTCCTCTGAGGGCCTTGGAGGTGATGGCATGGGAAGGAGGGGGGGAGGGGGAGGACGGGGGGGAGGTGGAGGAGGAAGTGGTGGTGGATTTGGTGCAAACCCACGGGTTTGAGGAAGCAGCGGTGCCTTTGTTCGTACAGGAACGTTTCCCGTCTTTGCATGGGAGGTTGTTGGGTTTATGGGCCGCGAGGTTGATGGCAGAGAAGGCGTACGGGAAGGCTTTGGTCGTATGGGTGGCGAGGGCAGGGAAGAAAAAGGGGGGGAGGAAGGGGGGAAGGGAGGGGCCGGGGGAGGGAGGGAGGGAGAGGAGGGAAAGCTTGTTGAAGGCGGCAGAATGCGCGCGTCTGTCAGAGGATTGGCGGATGGCCCTGCTCCTGGTGGGAGAGGTGGAGAAGGAGGAGGGAAGGGAGGGAGGGAGGACAGGGTCTTCGTCCTTGGTGGAGCACTGGGCTCGGCAGATGGTTGGGAACCTGGTAGGCGGGGTCGGGGGAGGGAGAGAAGAGAAGGTACGCTTGCAGGAAGGGGCAAGGATTTGTTGGGAATACCTGAGGGATGTGGAAGGGGCAGTGGACGCCTTAACTCGGGCAGGGGAATGGCGGGAAGCGATGCGCGTGGCCAGGAAGGGCGGGAGGGAGGATTTGGTGGAGACAGACATCTGCATGGGCGTGAAGGAGGCCGTGGTGGGGCTCCAGTCCTGGGTGGAGGGAGGGCGAGCCCGGTGGAAGGAAGGAAGGAGGAGGTTGGAGGAGATGGTAGGGCGGGTGGTGCGGGAGGACGAAGAGAAGGAAGCCGCGGAGGTGGCACGACGGGGGCGGGGGAGGGAGGGAGGGGGGGGGGAGGAAGCGGAGAGCGTCTTTTCCGCCCAAACGGGGGACTCGAGGATGAGTTCGGTCACGGATGCGTCCTTCCGTTCGGGAACGTCCTCGCACGCCTCGAGCCATTCGCGGTTGACGTGGACAGTTCCGGGGGGGGGAGGAAGCGTGGTGAGCAGCAGTGGGAGCAACAGCAGCTTGGTTCTGGGGCTCTTGTCCCTGCAGGGACGGAAGGGGGATGGGGACGCCGGGAGCCGCCAGCAACCTGGGGCGGTGGCGCATCCGTTTCGGGAGAAAAAGAAGGCGAAACGGAAAATCAAATTGACCGCGCGGGAGGAGGAGGCGGGGCTTCGGCGGGAATTGGAGGGGTTGAGCGCGGGGAGGAAAGTCTGGGAGGAGGTGGAGAAGCTTCTGGAGGGCTTGCTCCTGTTCGGCGAAACGAAGATGGCACGGGGCTTGCTTGGAGCTTTGCAGGAGCTGGTTGAGGAATGTGCAACCTTGCCGCTCCCAGCGCCTCCGACGCAAAAGCCCGAGGAGAAGGGAGAGGGGGGGAGGAGGAAGGAGGAAAGGGAGGCGGGGGAAGGGGACAGGGAAAGACGGGAGGAAGAGGGGGAGGTCATGGCCGAGTTTGAAAATTTTTTCGCGCCATATTTATTTTTGTCGTGAGCCCTGCCAGGTCTCTCTTCCCGCAGGGGGGCAGGGAGGACGGGGGAGGGCAGGGGGAGAGAAAGGGGGAGCGAAAGCACGTCCGAATAGGGGATGCTGAAGATGCTTGCATTAAAAGGAACGTATTTAAAAAGTACCCCAAAGAAAAACACTTCCGTGTTGCCCTGGGTCGGACTCGGACAGCCATGTGAATTTTAAATTTTCGAATTCCCGTTTCGGTAATTTTTTCCCTCCACCAAGCCACGCTCCCGGCCGAATCTGCGGCTGTTCATGACCGTCTTTTCCATCCCATCTCCCTCTTCCTCTCCTTCCTTTGCCCTCTCCAGCATCCATCCCCACCCCTTTCATTTGTCGCAGAGCACCAATAACCCTTCCTGTCCGCTAAGCCTCCCCTCATTCCCTCCCTCATTCCCTCCCTCCCTAGCAACCCCGCCCCAGCTGCTCGCACAAGTCCTGCCTTCGTTGCTTCGCGTCCTTCTTCAGCATCCGCTGCTTCTCCCTCTCCCTCTTCAGTGAATCTCCGTAATTCTTCTCGTCGCCACCCCCTTTGGCGGCATTCTCCATGATCAGGGCCTCCTGTTGTCGTTTCAATTTGGCCTTGACCCTCGCTGCTTCTTTTTCCGCCGGTGTGGGAGCCGACAGGTCTTGCAGATCCGTGGCCTCGGCCGCCTGCGCCGCCCAGGAGGAAGTTGTGGTGATGGAAGTGGAAGGAGGGGAGGAGGGAGGGAAGGAGGTAGGGGCAAGAAAGAAGGCGGCGACGCTTGTGAGGAGACCGAACGTGCGGCGCAGGGGGAAAGAGGAGGGATTGCGATGGGTCGAGGGAGGAGACGAGGAGGAGGAAAGGGGAGAGGACGAGGAGGACGACGACGAGGTGAGAGCGGTACAGCACCTGGAAGGAACCAGAGAGGAGGGAGTTGATTTGTTGCAAATATAAGATATGATATTACATGAACTGGTACATACAAGAAAGGAAAGGTCACATATACTAGCTCATTTGCTTGGAAGTGGCATCAAAGGCTGGGTGCAAGGGCCACACGATAGGTGGAGGGTGGAGAGAGGGCACATTGAAGTTGTAGAAGGCAGAGATCAGGTTCACTGGAGCAGGGCTTGGCCTTCAGTAGGAAAATAAGAAGACTCAAATGCAACACATGCTTATGAGATTATGAGGGGCTTCAAAGTCTCCATAGCTGCGCATTTTCCCATCGCAGGTTTTGACAAGAGCTACACTTCCTCGCACGCATCGACTACATTCTGAGGACGAACGAATCGACCACAAAATGACCCCAAACACAATACGTTAAAGAAAAAATCGTACCTTTGCATTGAAACGTCACCAACATGGATTTGTGTGGGCTTTGGACACCGCACAAAGGCCGGAACTTGACCCAAGAGCAGTACACAAGAGAGGAAAACCACCCACGTCACGGAGGTCTGATGATGCTGCATGTCTGGAGGAAAACTAACCCCAAAATGTGACAACCTGTCCAGAAATCCGGAAAAAAATGTAAATGGTAAGCCACGTTATTTTAAGCTTTGTCATGTCTTGCAAAACTAAAATTTAAAGTACAAATACCATAGAGTCGCATCGTGAGCATCGGGTTTCGACACCCCACCCGAGCAAACAAAACCACCTTTTGTGACCTCCACGTGACATGGACGGTACCCTGCGGAGAGACCCGCACCGTTTACCCCGCAGACTTCGATACACGGCTTGGGAACCAGCGTCGTCTTGTTCCCTTTTTGTGTCCCTCTGACCTTCTGTCCCAACATGGGCAAGGAGCAAGACGCCTTCTCCTCCTTGTGGACCGAGCAAGGGAGAAAGTGCTTGTCTCGATGACCTCCATCCTTCCAATCCAAAACTCACGCCCCGGTGGCTCTCTGCCTCGTTGACACAGGTACCCACCACTTGCACACGTACGGGTTATTTGACCACGTGTGTGTGCTAGTATAGGGGCTAGAGGACAGGAAGATGGCGCCGCTTCCTTCGAGCCTTCGACAGCCCCCTCCCTCTGCACGAAGTGACAGTGCATCGACACTCACCCCACGCGGACAAGCGCCTAATACCAACGGGCCAACCATCTTGAACCCTTCCACATCACATTTGTCGCGGGCTTCACCGCTCAAGCCGTGGGAGCAATCTGCACGGCGGGTAATGACTGCCAATACTGCTGGCCACGCAGGAGGAAACGAACGACCACAAGGGAATGGGCTCTCGCACACGCCTCGAGAAGCTGTCAATAATCGGACCACAAATCCCAACCAGGCCGGAAACGTGGGCAGTACTAGCCACACAACGGGAAACAGTAGCACCCGGGGTGTGGCCGGAGGTGCCAAGGGACAGGGGAACGGAGAAGAGGATTTCCAATACAGGTCGAGTGCACAGCTCTCTGAGCTCGGCCATGCCCAGGATGCTCCCACACAAGCTGCCTCCTCGGCACCGTACACCAACCACGCGGCAAACGGAGGTCCGTACGGCCCTCCCACGTCTCGATACGGCCAGCCTGCGGGCAGCATACTGGGTACTAGTAGCAACGGGGGAATGTATGGGTACCCGGGCAGCACCTATGGGGGGGCCGGGGCGTATGGAAGGTACAACTCAGGCTCCATGTACGGATCCTCTTCCCTTTATGGAAGCGGGTACGGTGCAGGTAGCATGTATGGCACACCTTCAATGTACGGTGGGATGGGCGGGATGTATGGGGGAGGGTATGGCTACGGGGGGCGGGGGGGTATGTACGGCAGCATGCACGGTGGAGGCATGGGAGGGGAGGGGAGCATCGGATGGCTGCAGAACGTTTTCCATTTGGTGTCGTCCTTGGGGCAGATGACAGAGTTGCTGGGGATGAACACGGAGGCGCTGGGGTATTTGTTTGGGACGTTGATGGGCTTCGCCGAAACGGCGGGTAACGTCCTGGGTCAGCTGACGGCGGGCCCGGCCCGGTTATTGGAAGCAGGGCAGGAGGGGGTCACGGAGGAGGAGGCAGCGGTCCGGGCGAAGCAGGAGAAGATCGTCCGGGTGGTGCGATGGGCTTTGGGCTTGGCATTGTCGTACTTGGCCTGGCGGGTGCTGAGGAAAGTAGGCCGGTGGGTGAAGGCGGGAGACACACGGAGGGACGTGGCGCTGGCGGCGGCGGCGGGGGCGATGGTTGGGGCGGGGGGGCGAGGGGGTCGAGGACAGCTGCAGCCTTACCTTCCTCCGTCCTCGCCGCCGCAGGCATGGTCGGTGCGGCGGCCGATGCCGGGGGAAGGGGGAGAGAGAAGGTGGGGAGGGGGGGGCAGGGAAGAAGAACATGTAGAAGGCTTACCGAATGCGGCGTTGGAGCAGGCGTTCCACTCGTCTTCGGGTAGAGGGGTAAGGCCGGGGGAGTTTTAAGCAAGGCCGGTGATGGGAGAGGAAACAAGGGCTTGTGATTGTATGATTGTAATATAGAAGAGGAGGCAGAGCAGGGAGGGGATAAAGGGAGGGAAACGGTCCGGGGGAAGAAAAGGCTTGCGGTGGGTCTCGCTGGATGCGCCATTGCCTCGTCATCAAGGAGATTTGGGCTGGCTCGACGCGCTTGGGATGGTGGTGGTTCGATTTCTTTCGTTCTTGTTCGTCTTTTTCTTTTCCCCCGGGCGACGAGCTTTGTCACCTCTTTACCTTCCCTCCTGCCATGTGTATATATCCACTGTTCATCCACTGGCTCCCCTCCCCCTCGCTCGTCTGACACCAGCTAAGTACCTATACCTCTCACAAAGCATATATATATATATTAAATTGAGCCATAATTACATGGAGATACAAAGCATAAATATATATGTATACATCTGCTTCATGCTCCAGGTCCTTGGTTCCATAGAAAACGTCTTCGGCTCGGCCGGAGGATTCGGGAACGCCAGCTGGTCCCCCCCCGCCCTTCACCGATGGACGTCGTTTTACCCCTCCACCCTCTTACCCTTCCACACACACACACAAGCCTACACGTCCGAGCTGATCGACCTGTCCTCCCTCCCTCCCCCCTCCTCTTCCCCTGCCCCCCCCCAAAAAGGACATACATACGTGCGGATCCTTCCCTCGGTTCCCCCCGTCTGAGTTATGCTCCTGGCCTCTCCCTCAGGTAGTCAAAGAACACTCGCTCCAAAGCCCGCAGATCCTGTCAGTGCATGTGGTATGAATATATTTATATATGTATGATATGGGGTCGTAGTTACGAGACCAACGGCGTACGGGAGGAAGCAAGATGATTGATTCATCCCCCGATACGGATGCTACGAGCCTCCAAACGGATTCGCTGTCGCCCTATCCGTCCCATCGCAGCTTCCCAGGAACAATCCTTCCAGTCCCGTACCTTTCTCTTTCCCCCCCGTTCCCCCTTAAAGTGCCATAAACCCTCCCGCCCTAATGGACTCTCCGCCCTTCCTCCTCCTTCCCTCTTTCCCACCCTGACCTGAATAAATGTCTTCATGCTCTTGGCGAATACGGCCGTTCCACATGCATCTTCCGCCAGGGCGGTCCGAAACTCCGCCTCCGTCATCGGGGCCCCGCCCTCCCCCCCTTCCTCCCTCCCTTTCCCCCCCTTTCCCTCCATTCCCAACAGCCGCCGGGATTTCAGGCTGAGGTCCCTCAGGCTCGGCACGGGTGGAAGGAAGGAAGCAAGACCTTCCCCTCCTCCTTCCTCCTCCTCCAAGACAGGTTCGGCGCACTCCAAGGCAATCATCACCTGCGGACTGACCGTCAAAATGTCGCAGCCGCTCAACTGTTTGACTTGCTCGATGCCCCGCAGGCTCGCCGCCATCACGAGCGTCCCCGCCCATCTCCGCATTTTGAACAAGACTTGGATGTCCCGGGCCAAGGTCACGCCCCTCTCCTCTGCACCCCCTTCCTCCTTGTCCTCCTCCCTTCCCTCCCAATCACTCACCCTCCCCACGTAGGGTGCCACGTAGCTGACCCCCGCCTCAGCGGCGGCATAAGCCTGCACAATGGACGTCACGCCAGTGACGAGACACCTCACCCCTCCCTCCTTCCCGCCCTCCCCCTCCCCCCTCTCCCACGCACCTTGGCGGCCTGAATCCCTTCCCAGGATCCGGGTATCTTGATCACCAGGTTGGGCAACGGGAGTTGATGCTTGTGGACGCACAAGTCGACAAGGGCCAGGGACTGACGCACGGCGAGGTCGATGTCGAAAGCATAACGAGGATCCAGCTGCACGTACACTCGGGGGAGAGGAAGGGAGGAGGAGGAGGGAGCACGCGGGAGCCGTTTCCAAATTTCGCGCGCAAATTTGGGCGGGACGGCTTCTACCATGTCAGGGATGCCATCGATGCCCAAGGGGAGGTACATCTGTTTGAGGGAGAAGCACCGGGTGGGGGGGAAAAGTAAATCCATTCAGTGGCAGGAGTCCGGAGTCATTCAAGCAGGCTCGCGTGCTGGCTTTTGTATGGACCTGACGGCTCGAGCATATTATTATATTATTATATGCTGTTGCCTAGGTAGACAGCACGAAGAATGGCTCGAGCCGACACCGTTTAAAAAAAGTCCGGGATTCATGTTCTAACCTTTCTCACGTACATTGCAGGCTTCTTCCAACAGATGAAAGTATTCTTCCTTCTGGGCGGCTTGCCAGACGATAGAAGGGTTGGTCGTCACCTCCAGGGTACCCGGAAGATGCGCCAATTGCAAGTAGTCTGCTGTGTCGAGGATGACTTGAGAATGGCGGCGGACTTGCGCAAGAAGATTAGAAGGCGTGCGGGAAGAGGAAGTGGCCTTCATGTATATCTTCGAGGCAGGAGAAAAGTAGCGGGTTGTGCGGGCAGGGAGCAGGCCACCGTGGGAGGGAGGGGGGGAAAACGCACGGGGCCAGGGGAAGGAGGAGGATGGGGATGTCGCCAAGAGAAAGGAGGCCTTTCTCAAAAATCGTTTCAGTTTGGCCATTTCGAGTTCAGAATTAAAGGACGTGGCACTCCCTGCGACCAATTTACGGGGGAGTGGACAGGACGGGAAAGGGAAGTGGAGGGGGGAGGTTGTCGTGTATCCCAAGGTGTTGATCCGGACAAAAAGGCAGGTACCCCGACCCTTGTACGTGATCAATCTTTTCATAAAAAGTATCGTTTAAAAAAAATGTCAGGCTTCGATTCAATGAGGGGCAGATTAAGTGCTTGTTTTGATAGACGGCTCTAGCCTGTGAGTCGTCTCATAAACTTTACTTCCGGCGATGCCCCTTCTCCTCTGTTAGCATCCGAATGGAGGATGTACGCATAAGTTTGTGCATTGAAATAATCAGCTTATTGGGCTTCACTGACTATATTTCAAACTGTATCATGGCATTCAACATGAGGTTCCATTTTTCCTTTTACAAGTATACTTTTGCGATGATGCTGAGATGGGATGTTCACTCATCATCGGGGGAAGGGGCAGAAGAAAAGCCCACCCAAAAAAATGCCGCTTTTATGCGAGGAAAGCACTTACGTGAGGGATAAAAGTGAGGCTATAACAAATGGTAGAGGCAGGCTTAGTGGGATTGTTTCTCGGCCTCGAAAAAAATGTCATCTTGTCCTCATGCTTTTTCATCCGACTTCATTATGGATGAGTCGCGAATGCTAACCAGGCACGAGGCTGCGACAACTTCTTGGAAACCATTTTGTGGGTGTGTGGGAAGGCAGGGTAGCTGCACTACTGTTGCTAGTGTTTTAAATCCCACTTTGATCTTGATTTAGAAATTTTATTGTTTTTTGGGGGGAAGAAGAGCCTGACACGAGTGTTCAGAACGCAGTGCGTGTTCCGTCATATCCTATTCGAACGTTGGCGGGGTCGATGGGATGTATCGGATCTTTCTTTTCCTCCTCGCAACCCGTCACAGTGTCCCCATAAAGGCTGCAAACATTGTTAGGAGTTAGCAAGGTGGCAATGCATGCATTTTGATTTTTTTTGGGCTTCCCTGTCCCTCTTTCTTTCCTAAGCCCTAGATTGCTTGCATCGTCGGCCATCCATCTGACTAGATTAGATCCACTTTTCTAAAAAATCATGAAACATGCAAGACGTGTTTTTTAGAGCCTGTACACGTAGATTACATGAATCTCGGCGCAATGGCTTCCCTTTTTCTCTTCACGCCTCGATTCAGGACAGACAATTTTCCTTATGTTCTTCGTTTTCCTACTCTGATGACTCTGAGAATCTCATTATGTTTTCCATTTTTCAACATTTTGAAGGAAACAAACTACCCACCACTACCAACAACACCATGCCGACGATCCTTTTGGGAATGGGGAACCCTCTCCTCGACATCTCTGCGGAAGTGCCGCAGGAGGTGCTGGATAAATATGAGCTCAAGGTAAGGTAGAACGCTATATCCCTTACAGACGCAAAAGAGCCCTTTTCTGGCGCCATTTGTTCCGACGCACGCCTCAGTGCACCCCAGGCATCTTCATCCGCTTCCCTGTGTCTTTTTCTTTCTTTTCTTTTTTCCTTTCCCAGTTGGACTCGGCTATCTTGGCGGAGGAGAAGCACCTGCCCCTCTACAAGGAATTGGTCGACGCCTACAAGGTGCAATACATCGCAGGAGGCGCCACCCAGAACGCCATCCGTGTGGCCCAATGGATGTCGCAGACACCGGGGGTAAGTGGGTGTTTGACAGAGCTTGCATGGGACGACAGCCCTCTCCTGACGTTGTAGATCTCCTTTTCCTGCCCCCCCTCCCTCCCGCCCGCCCTCCCTCCCTCCCTTTAGTCCACCAGCTTTTTTGGATGCATCGGAAAAGACGATTTCGGGGCGGAACTTCAAAATTGCGCGAAGGCCGACGGGGTCAATGCCTTCTATAAGGAAGATCCCGAGACCCCTACAGGCACCTGCGCGGTGCTGGTGAAAGATGGAGAGCGGTCTCTCTGTGCGAATTTGGCTGCCGCCAACAAATTCACCGCAGACCACCTGGCCTCCGTGAAGGCCAAGGAGATGATCGCGGAGGCCAAGATGTTTTACATCGCCTCCTTTTTTCTGACCGTCTCGGTCGAGTCTTTGCTGGTGGTGGCCGATCACGCCGTGGAGCACAACAAGGTCAGAGGAGGGTGCCGGTGTCGGACTCTCTGGGGGTGGGAGTGCGGTCGTTGTATAGGTCGAAAAAGTTTGTGTCGTGCGTTTGGGAGTGCGGTCGTTGTATAGATCGAAAAAGCCTGTGTCGTTCGTTTGGAAGCCCGGCGTGTCTTTAGCCTGGCCGTGTTGCCTTGACGCGCGTCGGCATGGGTTGTGCGGGGGGGGGGAATGGTAACCGTCGGGGGCCGATAATTACCGAAGGACATAGCCTAAGTCCCCCCCCCACAAGCCCCAGGAAAACCATAGATGTATCGATTCACCAAGGACCTTATGACCCGCGCACCGACGCCTCTCTTACTCCCTCCTGTTCCCCCCTACTTACCCACCCAATTTCCTTGTTGGGTCTCAGATTTTTGCCATGAATTTATCCGCTCCTTTTTTGATCCAATTTTTCGCGGAGCCCATGGCCCAAGCCCTTCCCTACACCGACTACGTGTTTGGGAACGAATCAGAGGCCACGGCCTACGGCGAAATGCAAGGGTGGGGCACCGACATCCCGACCATTGCCCTGCGCCTGGCGGCGGCGCCGAAAAAGAGCGGGACCCGCCCCCGGGTGGTAGTGTTCACCCAAGGGAGCGAGGCGACCGTGGTCGCCAAGGAGGGGAAAGTGGAGAAATTTCCGGTAGAAATGTTGGAAAAGGACAAGTTGGTGGACACGAATGGGGCGGGGGATGCCTTTGTGGGTGGTTTCCTTTCCGTCTTGATGCGGAAGGAGGGGGCGGCGATGGAGGAATGCGTCCGGGCGGGGCACTGGGCGAGTCGGGTCATCATCCAGCGGAGTGGGTGCACGTTCCCGAAGGAGTGTGACTACAAATAGAAAGGAGGGGAAATGGAGGGAGGGAGGAGGGAGGAAGGGAGGAGGGAGGAAGGGAGGGAGGGAGGGGCTCGAGAGGCAGCGATGGCGGGAAAGACTAGGTAATACCGAGCAAAACATCACGTTTCATTGCTGCAGGTGACCCACCGTTCCACTTCAACCCAATTGAAGCAGCCTGGATTCATGCTTATGGCTGCGGCGGTATCTTGTAATTGTTTCTTGGTTTCCTTTCCAAAGATTTCCATCCTCTTGTCTTTTTTTAGAAAAAGACAGT
>SDOX01000020.1:375542-387881 GCA_004565275.1 Nannochloropsis salina CCMP1776
TTCCCTCCCTCCCTCCCTCCCTCCCTCACTTCCTCCCCAGCTTCTTGGCCGCCATCCCCATCATGGCTACGAGCCGGTCCACAAACTCCTCCTTGACCGAGACGTCGAGGCGTTGGACGTCGTCCTTCCCCGCGTACGGTGGATCGATACGGACTTGATCCATGATCACGATGCTTTCTCCGCTCCACTGCGTGTCCGAGTAGCTGGGGGGAAGGAGGGAGGGAGGGCGGGAGGGAGGGAGGGAGGGAGGGAGGGCGGGTTCGTGAGACCTCCTGCAAGGCGATCGACGCTGGCGACGAGGTCGATTCCTAATCGTATAGAGCGCCGGAAATGTTCACTTCCCAAACCCCACGGGAAATATGCAGGCCTCCGTAGTCATGCATACGTGCGTGTGTGCATGTGGGTGGTGACACGCAGGCGGCCTGTCGGTGACACCCATCCCCGCCGCCGTCTCCACAGCACAGTCAGTAGGTCCCCAGGGAACGTCCCACGGACACTGGCCCCACCCCCACCACCCCGGGAATCCGCACAGGGGCAGCACATGAGGGAGATCAGGCTCTTCTTGTCTCGCTCTTCCCACCGTCCTTGCGTACAAGGCAGGGTCACGATAGTAATCGTCATCGTTTCGCTCATCACCTCTCCCTTTCAATGTCCCTCCCGGCGCCGCACGTCGCGCCAGGCTCTTCATGTCTCACATCCCAGGATCTCGGATACCCGCCCCTCTTCCCTCCCTCCCTCCCTCCCTCCCTCCCTTACATTTTACTTATGTGGTCGAAGCTCATCTGCCCCTGGGGAGTGGCCGCCAAATTGATCTTCGCCATTTCCTTGGCCGCCCTGGCCCGCACTTCCTTCTCCAATTTGGACAAGCGATCGTCCGGTATCACCGCCCCCGTTCCTACTGCCTCCCCGCCCCCCTCCTTCCCCTCGCTCCCCCCCCCGCAGACCTCCAGGGTTTGGATCTGCGTCACGTTCAAAAAATGCAAGAGGTACCCGCCTCCGTTGCTGGTTTGCCGGGAGGCTGGCATGGCATCGCCTGCACAGGGGATGGGGAGGGAAGGGAAAAATCAGCGAAAGCAGAGGCTCGAGAAGCTTCGGCGTGCCTCATCGAAAGACGTAAGACACACGCAGGTCTCGTCACGCCAGAGATTTTTCTGAATGCATGCAAACGGGGGGGATTTCCATCACCGTCATCGAAGGCGGGGGGAAGGCCGCGATGACCTCCCAGGAGGGGAGGAAGGAAGGGATGGATCCGTGCAGGGAGGACAAGCACCTTTTTGCCCTGTAGCCCTTGGTACCCTTTGCGCCTCTGAGAGCCTCCTGATAGTCTTCAAAGCCGTCTGCGGAGTGTGTCTATCCTTCCCTCCCTCCCTCACTCCCTCTCTCCCCCCCCCCCTCCCCCACTCCCTCCCTCTCTCCCTCCTTCCCACCTGTGGTACCCGCTCCGGTCAGGCGAATGACCAACGTGCTGGTGCTCTCACACAAGGCATGCACACGTCCTTGCAAGACCTCGCCTCCCACCGTCTTCACTTTAACGTAGTCTTGCGTCGACAAGGTTAGCTTCGTCGTTCCCGAAGCCATCCCTTGTCTGCCCAAGGAAGCGCGCTCCTTGAAACCCTCTGCAATCACTCCACTGCTGCACCGACGCAGGCAAAAAAAAGGCCTAAATGAAGGCCAGAAGAAGGAGGATGCGATAATTTGTGTGGATGCACCCCCGTACTTTAGCGCCTTCCTGTCCCTTGCTCCTCCTTTCTGCTGAGGGTGAGGGAGAAACGCTTGGTGAGCTTGGACGCCCTTTCCCCTGTATAAAAATGCCGACATGTCTGACGTCACAATACAAAGCCCTTAGTGATCACTCTGAAAGGCCTCGGGAGGCAAGCGCCGCTCGCAGGGTCTGAAATGCCCGTCGAGCTTCCGCAACAGAGAGGCTTAGTGTGTCGGGGCTAACGACCTCGCTCGTAGGTGAGCTCGTTCACAGGGACGGCAACAAGTAACCCTACAATGCGTGTGCATGTCCATTGCCATTGACCGCTGGCTCCATACCCGTACTAGTAACACGACGCTTGACCTGGCTTGCCATGCTACCCTTTGGCTTTTTAACCACGTTTTGCCTCCGGTCCGTCACGGGAGTCAATAACCTCCCCACCTACCCCCTTCGCCTCAGACCCGAATGGCATAAAAAATCTTGTGTGCTTTTGAAGCGTGTGCCTTTATTTGTTGAACACAAATATGTCTCCTACCTAATTCTCAATTTTTGACGTGCAATTGAAGATTCCTGAGTCCTAAGACCCATTGCTTAGCTTTGATCCTCCTCATTCGACCCCCCCCGTCTGCCCCACAACATTTGTCTTGCTCTCCCCCAGGCAAAATACATGGACTATTTGGAACCCTACGAAGTGGCAAGGACTCCGATTCCTTTTCTTCCAGATGAAACATTGCTTGTCGTTCCTCCCTCCGTCAGGGAGGATCTCCGATGTCGGATTTGTTGCTCAATCATGAAAGAAGCGAAGGTAAGGGTTTCTGGTGAAACTCACTCGCTGATAGGTGATCTATTTTAAATGTTTGTGTGGTGTACAAGGATCTAGTCCTCCTCCTCTTCGTCAAGCTGATTTGTTTCCTCATTGCTGTTCTCTCCTCCTCTCCCTTCCTCCTCCTCTCTTCTGTCTTCCTCTCGTCCTGCCTCCCTTCTCCCTTCCCTAACCCTCCTTCCTGGCCCTGCACAGGCCCTACGTGGCTGCCTACATCGTTTTTGCAAGGATTGTGGGGAGATGGCATTGCGAAAATCGAGCGAGAGCAAGACGATGAAGCGGACAGGTGCCCAGTGCCCACTTTGTCGCACCAACATCAGCTCCAAGCGTGATTTATAGTAAGAAAGGGGTGGGGGGGATTGGTGGCAGCGTTATTCAAGGGATGTTTTATACCTACAGTGAAAAGATTGTAAAAGCAGTTTACGTCTACTTCTGATGTGAAAGGGTGCTGGGTGTCAATATAGACGCGTGGGGTTCTGTGCCATTGCTGATCCTACCGCGTATTTCACGCAGCGAGGACCCCCTGTTTCACTCTCTGGTCAATCTACTGTACCCGCATGTGGCTGCAGACGAGGAGTCAGATTGCCTCGCCATGGCGGCGAGGGAGCGCGCGGTGGGTGAGGGGGGGGAAAGAGGAAGGGAAGGAGGGGGGGGGGGGGACCGGCGCGCGTCCTTCCTTTCGGACAATTGGTGTGGAAGGAGGAGCATGTCTGCGTAAGGAGTATATAATTGAAGGGGAATGGGAGAATCTTTGTGCGTACATGTGCGTGTGTAGGTGACTGTGGGCGTTGGTGGTTGGTGGGGGGATGAGGGGGGGGGAAAGGAGCTGGGAGGGATATGGAGCGCAACGTTCTTATGATGATGCGCCTGCCGAGCTTTTCGATCCTTCTATTCTGGAATCTATCCATTTTTCTTCCTCTCTTACTGACTTTTCCATTCTGGCTATTCCATTCTCAGTACCAGGATGCCTATGTACGGGGAGAGATCAAAGCACAACGAGGAGGCAACGTGCTCGGGGCCCCCCCCTCCCCCCCGCCCTCCGCCTCTCCCTCCTACTCCTCCATTCCTCCCTCCCAGGCTTCAGCCTCGGACGCCCCCTTCTTCTCGCCAAATCCCTCTGTTTGTTTCTCCCCTCCTCCGTCTCCCTTTGTTCGTGCTCCCCCCACCGCCTTCACGGACACGGAGGGTTCGCTGCCCGGGGGGCCCACCTTGGGGAAGAGGAAAATGGGCCAAGGCCCGGAGGAAAAACGCGTCGCGCCGGTGTCTTCCGAGGTACGGTAGGAGGGCTGGTGCGTGGGTGAGAAGAACTTTACGGGGGAGTGAGGAAGAGGAGGGTTGTAATTTTATTCCTTGTCATGTCATTCTCACCCATCCTGGTTCCTTCTTGTCACTTACATTTTTCTCCTATTTCCAACTCACTTTTCCCTTTAACTTTAACCGATGAAGTCCCACTTGCAAATCTGCTTTGTCCTTCTTCCCCTCGAGCCCTTCTCGCCCTCCTTGCCTCCCTCCCTGCGTCTTCCCTTCCTGAACGCCCCCCCCGCAGCTCCTCCCCGCCTGGTGCGAACAACCGCCGATGCAACAGTCAGGAGTATCAAGATCTTCGTCGCCGCTCGTCTCCAGCTGGAGTCAGCAGCTTTTCTCGACCTGTCTGTGTGGGTGCATTGTGCGTTGCCCTTTCTAAAAGCTTCCCCTTCTCAGTCTTCTTCTTCTTCTTTCTCTCCCCTTCAAGTGAGGGAGGAGGGCGACGGGGGAAGAGAATCTCAGAGAAATCTCGGTCAAGGAATTGTAAAAAAGGTTGTTGCGGGAGCACCACAAGCAAAAGAGACAGATGGAGGCAAGACGCGGAATGGGTCTGTAAAGGGGAAGGATAGTGATTTGATGACAGAGGGGAAACGACAGGGCCGACGCGTCATCCTGGACGACGCCTTGACGCTTGGAGATGTGATAGAGTATTTCTGGAGCCTGAATGTCAGCGAGGAGTTATGCCTGTACTACACTATGCGGACACAGGGAATGGCGGGACGGTTTTGGTGAGGAGAGGGAGGGTAAGGGAAGGAAAACGGAGGGTGGAAAGGAGGAACAATATGTTGTGGAGAAGAGTGTATGGATTACTCCTGTGTCCATTACATCCCAATAACGTATCCACACATTTCTGTCAGGGTGATCTGTGTATAAACAAAGAAATGTGTAGACAAGCTGAAACACTGCGCTTCGCGTACGTTGCGCGTATCTTTTTTCGGGGAAACGTTTCTCTCAACTAAAATTTTGAAATTGAAAATGAAAATGTCCGGAGCTAGATTCGCCGCCCATTGGACACGTACATGCAAAGTATGCTATTATTCTATATACGAGCATAACATTCCATATATGAGCATAATAACCCATGCATGCGTGCAAAAATGTGAGTGTTCATAGTGAGTTGACGAATGTTGACGCCAATCACACTCTCTGGAGTCAGTTTGTCGACGTAACGTAGAGTTGCCATACGTTTCTCGCAGGCGCACAACTATTTTACTCATAAAATGGGCCACTTCATTCATGCCTTCTTGCCCATATACCTCATGACAAAGTGTTTCCGTGTTGTGACATGTGATATAGAGTGTATCTTCTTGTCGTACTCCTTACTGGCGAGGAACATGGTGTCAACAACACAGTGTATCCCATCTAGAACAGAACAAGGGTATTGAAATCCCTCCAGCGCCTCTTTTCCATTGATTCATCGTTATCAGTGGGCATATGCGCCCTTCATGTTCAGTCAAGCCTGCCAATCTTCTCCTGACAACCTCGTTAGCTTTTTGAATTTTATTTTTTTGGGTCAAGAATGGTAGCTCCCCCAAGCTTACATTTCTAACGGAACCCTTCCGTCCTTACCTGCTCGTTTCGACAGATTCGACGACCATCATCTTGGCGTCAAAAGATCACCATGTCAAACTACTTCTCCTATAAATTTGGACAAGGTCTGGTCCTTGGCATGCTGTTCCTATTGCCAACCCACCATCGATATACGGCTACAGCGGCCTCTTTCGAGAATTTCACAGACGGAACCATCAACCAACAATTCGGCTGGACCGTCGAAGATCAATGGGGCAACTCGGCCAACATCTATGATCAAGCCATTACCCTCGATGCCGTGGGCACACGCGTCTGGCAAATGTCAAACGCAATTACTAGCCAAAGTTTCTCCAACCAGCCCTGCTCTCCGATCACGGCGCAAGTAGCCGGCGAGCCTGGAAGCAGCCTCTGGAACGATTATGGCCCAAATTTCACTCAACCTTTTAATCCTCCTCACTACGGTGCCAACGCCACTGTGTCGACCTTCTACACGCGCGTGATGTTCGGCTCCGCCACCGGCGCCCCTCAACCTGGCCTCGCCCTGTCTTTGTCTGCTACTGCCAAGCAAAGCACCGTGCGCATGAGCTGGGTTGGCCTTCAAGACAGCGGAAGCGGGATCGATCTGGGATTCTTTGATTATGTCGACGATTCATACCGATTCACCGAGATGGCCACCAATCTTTCCTACACCGACCTGCACACCGTGGAGACGACGATTGATTTCATGGCGGGCCCCGCCAATGACGTGGTGAAGGTCTTCCTCAACGGCACCCTTATCCACACAGGCCTGAGCTGGGAAGCCTTTTATTACAGTAACGAGCAAATTGTTCCTGGTGAACCGCGTCTACAAGCCGTCAACGCCTTGCTCTTTGTAGCCCGTGGGACTGCCGCGCCTGCCACCACAGGCGCCGGTTACTACTTCCATGCCGTGGAGGTCTCAAACATCCCTCCAACCCCTGCACCCACCGCGACCCCGACAGCCATCCCTACAGCAGCTCCCACTGCGAGCCCGACAGCCATCCCTACAGCAGCTCCCACTGCGAGCCCGACAGCCATCCCTACAGCAGCTCCCACTGCGAGCCCGACAGCCATCCCTACAGCAGCTCCCACCGCCTCTCCGACTCCCTCGTCCTTCACCCCTGCACCCACCCCCGCCGTACCTCAGGTGACCCCAACGCCCGAAGGCCAAGACGTCGCCGTTCCTATCCTGGACCCGGCCACCAACACCACCTCTGGCGGCATCGAGTTCGCCAACGTCACGGCCCCCGGAATCACGGTACGTGGGCATGGGAAGCGGAATCTCTCTGCAGACCGTGCCATTGAAAGTGCGGTGCGTGCGTGGATCTCGCACGGGGAGTAAGCTGAGCCTCCTTTTTCCCTATGTCTCTCTCCTGGATCATGCACAGGTGGTGGTAAACGTGGTCCCTGACCCCTCGGACCCCCTCTACGAGCCTCCCAGCAACTTCGTCCTGGGCGATCCTCCTACCTACAAATTCATCACCACCAATGCCAGCTTCAGCGGAGACATCACCGTCTGCCTATCCTATCTCCCTTCCGCCTTCCCGGCTGGCACGCAGCCTCGTCTCTTCCATTTTGTCAACGAGGTCTGGGTGGACGTGACCACCCGTGTGGACCCCGTCGCGCAGCTCGTGTGCGGCGTCGTCACCTCCCTTAGCCCCTTCGCCCTCGGCACCGTCACGTCGCCGACCTTTTTGGCCCAAGCCTACTTGAAGTCCTTGGTGCAGGCTCCGGGTCGCCGGTTCACCCTCTTCTTGGACCTGCTGTTCTTGGAGCGGCCTCTGGAGGACGTGGTCGTCTCGGTAAGTGTACACAGTATCAAGGGGAGGGAAGGGGAGGGTGGGGATGCATGAAGGCAGCAGGGGAAAAGATCGCTTGTGCCGGGGGGGATGAAGAGGCAGGAGGGGTGCCTTGCTCTGTGGACGACTCCCTCACAACCATCCCCACGCTTGCTCCCCCACAGTGCCTGCTGGGAGGGAATACCTCCACCCTCCACGTCCAAGGACACGCGACACGGCTTCTTCAGGGTCGCAGTACCAAGGTATTCAAGCGTGCCCGACTCGGTGACGAGGCCCTGAGTTTCACGCGCGGCGTCCTGAAGCCCAACACGTGGAGGCCCAAGTACGTGCTTCTCACTCCGTCCCTATATCTGTCCCCTAGTCATTATACATCGTCTCTCTCGGGTATTGTCTCGCGGTTTGACTGGTTCTCTCTGAGCACCTGGCAGGCTCGTGTCGTCGTCTATCGCCGTCCTCTTACACGTCATGCCCCTGGCCCGCTGAGTCATTGGTCTCACTCCCTCGTCCACGTCGATACTTTACGTATCCTCCTGCCCTAAGTCTTTCTTTGCTTGTCATTGCATTACTGTTTCTCGTACCCTCACCGTTGCTCTCCTGCCCTCTGTCCAGGCTTCGCTACGTCAAGACGGACGACGAGCTCGCGTGGACCCTCCCTGCGGGAGGTATCGTCCTCGGCAAGTCCTACAAGATCAAGTGGAGGATTCGCCTGGGCCGGAGCGTGGCCAGCGGCACCGAGCTGCCCCTGACTGTGAGTGTGGCGGAGTGGATGGAGGACTTGGTCGTCTCTGTCAAATAGATGCACCGAGGGAGGGATCAGACCGGCGGGCGGTAAAGGAGAGCCAGATCCCATTCTGTGAGTTGTTTTTTTGACTGGTGGTGTTTGTTTTGCGTCCTCTTTCTGCGTGAGAGAAGCGATATCTTGTTGTTGTTATTATTATTAAATGGGATATCTGTCTTGTCCGTTGAATGGAGGCGTTTGCGTTGGATGCAAGGGAATTGGACAGGATGTGCGCCGCAAGCCTCGAGCTGCGACAAGTTGATGTGTGCGTGTGTGAGATGTCATCTCATGACTCGACTTGAGAGGATTGTCCACGGAATGGAAGGAATGGCAGTAGGTGAGACCAACCGACTGAAGGGCAAGTACGTGAGAAACAAAGTATTTTTTGCATGGACTGAATGGTAGGCGAGTGGACGAGGACTCGCAAGCTGGTGAAAGGAGAATGTTGCTGTAGACGACAAATTGCTCGGTCGTTATGAAGACATATTCGGCTCACATGTCAAATAAAAAGAGTGAAGCAACGACTTGGATTCGCAGTCAGTGACCAGAGAGAGAATCATTGTTATTTATTAGGTTATTCACGATTGGCTTGCCGTCCTGATGGAATTCAAAAGAGAAAGAAGGATAGGATCGAAAGACCGCAGCAAAGATAGAAAACTTCTCCTCGTTACAAAAATCGTCTTTGCCCGCTTCGGTGCTTTGACGATTTTGCCTCGCGATGCATGAGGCACCAACTACAGCCGCCACATCAGCCATTTTGGCTGCCATTCTAGGAGCATCACAGGGCCCTTACAGATTACGTTTCTACTGAGAGAATCCTGTTTCTTGCCCTCCTATGCTAGCTGTTGCCTACAGGTAGCGAAACGAAAGTCCATACACTTTATCTTTCTGGGCACCAGGACAACAACAAATCCTTGCCTTAACGCTCTTCAAGTTTCTTTATTTAAGATGGATTCAGCGCAGAGGTCACCGGTACGCGACAATTGACTTATGGAAGTTACAACATCGTCAGGCGCCAAGCAAGACGAAGCAATTCGATCACAAGCACGCATGAAATATGGTTCAAGACACGAAATATGTCCATAAATTGAGCCACCTTGTCCTGAGTACTCATTGTATTGACATGCGTACTGTAAACGAGGCCCTGTTGTCGATCAGACGCTGCAAAAAGGAATCGGACGGGGAGAGCATGGGCCAACGGCAAGCAAAACCGCACAACAACAAGTAACTCTGTAGACGGCAGTTATTCTTTCACTGGACGACAGAGTCCGTCGTAGGAAGTGACTCTTTTGGTCGCCCCTGTGTATCTGCATATCCTCCGTTGTACCGGCCCGTAATGCTAATAGACGAGAAGCTTGCCACGGCCCACCGCTGCCGTCTTTGCCTTGTCCGGAGACGAAGCCAGCCTCTGTACGTCCATGTCTTCCACAGCCCAGGCAAACGCTACGTTCCCCTTTCCCTCACTTATCCATTCCCCTGATTTCCACAGCCTTGTCCACCATGTTACGGAGGGGCGTGTCGCTTGTCCGGGCGCAGCACGTATTATCTTGGCCGGCAAGATCACAACCTCCCCTCCCCCCGCGCTCTGCACCACCACGCTTGTATAGTTACTGCCACAGTTGCCACCGCCCCAACACTCCAAGCTCCTCACTACGCCTCCTGCTTCGTGCCATTTCTACATCTTCCAAGTTGCCCTCCCACGCGCCTTCCCCTTCCTTGTCCCCATTGCCCCCCTCGCCAAGGAAAGGAGAGAAGAGCTCGCAGAACGAACGTGCCCGCAACCTCCGCATCCTTAAAACGCTGGGAAGGCATTTGTGGCCTTCCACCAGTCTTCATCCCGATGCCGCCTCTCTCAAAGCCCGCGTCGTGCTCTCCATGGGTCTTCTTGTTTCCTCCAAGCTCATCACCATCCAAGTCCCCTTCTTGTTCAAGGACATCGTGGACAAATTGAACGTGCCTCCCGACGCATTCTTGACCGGGGCGGTTGCGCTCCCCCTATCCTTGCTGATAGGCTATGGGGTGGCTCGAACAACGGCCACCGCTTTCCAAGAGCTCCGAAACGCCGTCTTTGCCACCGTGGCCCAAAAAGCGATCCGGAAAGTGTCCCGGGATGCATTTATTCACTTGCACGACTTGGAGTTGGACTTTCATTTGAACCGGAGCACGGGGGCGGTTTCTCGGGTGATTGACCGAGGCGGGCGGTCCATCAATTTCGTCCTGTCTGCCCTGCTTTTCAACATCGTCCCCACCGCCTTGGAAATGGGTTTGGTGGCCTACATCCTGTCGGTGCAATGCGGGTGGAAGCACGCGGGTGTGGCTCTGGGCACGGTGGGCGCCTACACCGTCTTCACCATCCTTATCACCCAATGGCGGACCCAGTTTCGGAAGGACATGGTCAGGATCGAGAACGAGGCCTCCGGGAAGGCGGTGGATTCCTTGTTGAACTACGAAACGGTCAAGTACTTCGGGAACGAGGAGCACGAGGCGGACAGGTAGGGAGGGGAGGGAGTAAAAGTGAAAGAGGGAGGGAGGGAGGGAGAGGTACAAAAGTAGAGGATGGACATCTTTCTCAGACGTATCAATAGGACCTCGTCATGGGGGGGGGAGCAACCGAGGGAGGGAGGGAGGGAGGGAGGGAGGGAGGGGAGGGGAGGGAGGGAGGGAAGGCGTGGGTGCGCTCCTCCTCATCCTCGCTCGTGTCGGTCCCTTTCCTCCCACCCGTTCTCCCCCGCACCGACAGGTACGACCAGTCCCTCCGAGAGTTCCAGGAAGCAGGGTTGAAGACCCAAACCTCCCTCTCCCTTCTGAACGCGGGCCAAAACGCGATTTTCTCCCTGGGCTTGTCGTCCATCATGGTCTTGACCGCCCTCGACATCCAGGCCGGGCTGGCCTCGGTGGGCGACCTGGTGCTTGTCAACGGCTTGCTCTTCCAGCTGAGCATCCCTCTTTTTTTCATCGGCTCGATTTACCGGTGAGGGTATGGGGTCAGGTGGGGGAGGAGGAGGCGTGAGCCTTCGATGGTGTTTCACTTCCTCTGCATGTAGAAGTTCTCTGGGGGATATGTTTGTGGAGCCTCTCTTCTTTTGCAACATGCTAAGTCATGCATGCCTAGCCTGCATATACAAATCAATTCCCTCGACAAAATCGGGACTTAAGCCCCGCTTTTTCTTCACAGGGAGGTGCGCCAGGCCCTGGTGGACATGGAAGCCATGTTCGACCTGAAAGACCTGCAGCCCAAGGTCACGAGCCCGCCCCACGCCCTCCCTCTCGTCCTACCCCCCGCCCTCCCTCCCTCCCTCCCTCCCTCCCTCCCTCCCGGGCCGGAAGGGATCGTCTTCGAGAATGTCTCCTTTGCGTACGGCCCGCACAAAATTTTGAGAGAATGCTCGTTTAAAGTACCTTACGGGCAGACGGTGGCGGTGGTGGGGCCCTCGGGATGTGGGAAATCGACACTCTTGCGCCTGTTGTACCGCTTCTATGACGTGGACGGCGGAAGCATTCATGTGAGGGGGGAGGGGGGGAAATCGAGGGACGGTTGGGAGGCAGTGAAAGACAAAAGGAAGAAAGAAAGGGAAGGAGGAGGAGGTACTAAGGGTGAGGATATCCGTCGCACCTTAAGTGCATGTGGGGAAAGGCCCATGGTGGAGAGGGAGGCTGTGGGTAGGGGGGGGGCATTCCCAACCGTTGTTTTGAAAAACCGTTTTACCAGACCGTTGGCCCCTTGCCGTCTTGATCACTTTTCTTGTGGCTTGGAAGGGCCCTGCGGTACATGGACGACGTGGTAATTCGGCCTTTGTCGTCTCAGGAGGCTACAGAGCCGTCCTCCCCCTCCGTAAAACCATCCTTCTTACATTCTGCCACCTGACTTTTCCCTCCCGCTTGCCTTTCCCCGCTTCTCCTTCCTGCCTTCCTGCCAGATCAATCACCAGGACATCCGTGACGTCCCCCTCCCCTCCCTCCGCCGGGCTCTGGGCGTGGTTCCCCAAGATACTCTCCTGTTCAACGACACCATCTACTACAACATCCACTACGGCAATTTACATGCCAGTCGGGCGGCCGTTGAAACAGCGGCGCGCAAGGCCCAGATCCACGAAAGCATTCTACGGATGCCGCAAGGTTATGAGACAAGGGTGGGAGAACGAGGGTTGAAGTTGAGCGGGGGGGAACGACAACGGGTGGCGATCGCCCGGGCCATTCTGAAGGACGCACCCATGCTCCTTTGTGACGAGGCAACGAGTGCCTTGGATGCGGCCACGGAGGGGGAAATCATGCACCACGTCAAGGTGTTGGGGCAGGGGAAGACGACGCTGATGATCGCGCATCGGTAAGCTCCGAGGGAAGGAGGGAGGGAGGGAGGGAGGGAGGGAGGGAGGGAGGGAGGGAG
>SDOX01000021.1:428-182014 GCA_004565275.1 Nannochloropsis salina CCMP1776
GAGGGGCCCACTGCCTTTATCTTGTTATAGAGTCACTGTGCCCAAATAATTCGTGCGTAGCATCAACTTTCCGTGGAAAGTGCTGGAAGGGTCCTTTTCCTTGATCCTCGGTGTACCCTCCTAGTAGGTACGCTTTCTTCGCGAACTCAAGGACATGACTTGCTGGTTCTCTCGCGTGGGAGTGTTTATTCGGGAAATCGACTCGATGCTTATTGGGAAAATTCTTATTGTTAAATTAGGATTCCAGCTTGATGATGAATATGTCAGAGCCACCAGCAGACGTGAGGGTGGTGCTGCCTACTGTCATGCTCCCTTCGAAATAACCGGTAGTGTAGGGGCTGCCTGATGCATCCACAGCAATGCCTCTTCCGTCGTCATTACTGGTTCCTCCGAAGCGCCTAGCCCAGACAGGACTGCCGCTGGAGTCCAGCTTGATAATGAAAATCTCAGCAGCACCAGCAGACGTGAGGGTGGTGTTGCCTACTGTCATGCTTGCTTGGAAATTACCGGTAGTGTAGGAGCTGCCTGATGCATCCACAGCAATGGCAAATCCAATGTCATTACTGGTTCCTCCGAAGCTTGTAGCCCAGAGAGGACTGCCGCTGGAGTCCAGCTTGATAATGAATATGTCAGCGGCACCAGCAGACGTGAGGTTGGTGTTGCCTACTGTCATGCTCCTTTGGAAATAACCGGTGGTGTAGGAGTTGCCTGATGCATCCACAGCAATGGCATATCCAATGTCAGAACTGGCTGCTCCAAAGCGCCTAGCCCAGACAGGACTGCCACTGGAGTCCAGCTTGATGATGAAAATGTCGAAGAGACCAGCAGACGTGAGGGTGGTGTTGCCTACTGTCATGCTCCCTTGGAAATAACCGGTGGTGTAGGGGCTGCCTGATGCATCCACAGCAATGGCAAATCCAAAGTCATTACTGTTCCTCCGAAGCGCTTAGCCCAGACAGGACTGCCGCTGGAGTCCAGCTTGATGATGAATATGTCAGAGCCACCAGCAGACGTGAGGGTGGTGCTGCCTACTGTCATGCTTTCTTTGGAAATAACCGGTAGTGTAGGAGCTGCCTGATGCATCCACAGCAATGCTCTTCCGTCATCATTACTGGTTTCCTCCGAAGCGCCTAGCCCAGACAGGACTGCCCTGGAGTCCAGCTTGATGATGAAATATGTCGCGGGTACCCAGAAAGTGAGGGTGGTGTTGCCTACTGTCATGCTCCCTTCGGAAATAACCGGTAGTTGTAGGAGGCTGCCTGATGCATCCCACAGCAATGGCAAATCCAAAGCCATTACTGGTTCCTCCGAAGCTCCGTAGCCCAGACAGGACTGCCGCTGGAGCCGAGCTTGAGATGATGAATATATCAGCGTACCAGCAGACGTGAGGGTGGTGTTGCCTACTGTCATGCTTTCTTGAAATTACCGGTAGTGTAGGAGCTGTCTGATGCATCCACAGCATGGCAGATTCCAGAGTCATTCCCTGCTTCCTCCGAAGCTCGTAGCCCAAGAAGGTGCTTGGTAGAGGTACGAGTGGTCCTGGAGTAGGCGATGCTGTAGGTGTCGGTTGTTGGGCGAGCCCGTTGGAGTCGTTGAAGGTGCTTGGGTAGGGGTACGAGTGGGTCCTGGAGTAGGCGATGCTGTAGGTGTCGGTGTTGGGCGAGCCGTTGGAGTCGTTGAAGGTGCTTGGGTAGGGGTACGAGTGGGTCCTCTGAGTAGGCGATGCTGTAGGTGTCGGTGTTGGGCGAGCCGTTGGAGTCGTTGAAGGTGCTTGGGTAGGGGTACGAGTGGGTCCTGGAGTAGGCGATGCTGTAGGTGTCGGTGTTGGGCGAGCCGTTGGAGTCGTTGAAGGTGCTTTGGTAGGGGTACGAGTGGGTCCTGGAGTAGGCGATGCTGTAGGTGTCGGTGTTGGCGGAGCCGTTGGTGGCGCTGTAGCAGTAGGGATGGAGGTCGGAGGAAGCGTTCTGGGTAAGAGCGCTTCGTACACGTTGTAATCAGGATCGACGATGAGGGGTGTGCACACCCCGGCGCAGCAGAAGCACTGGCTGGTCACGGTATTCCAGCTGAAGAGGAATGGTACTTTATCGCCCTCGTTCAATGAGCAGTATTCATAGCAAGCCTCCGGGGTGTTGATCGATTGCAGCTGTCGATCTTCAGGATGGTAGAGGGCAATGATGCCTTCATGCCTATTGATTCCAGTGTGCAGCGAAAGACGACGGTCCTCGAAGGGAGCTAGCCGCTCCCCTTGAGAGAAGCGCAAGCCCTCACCAAAGAGCACAAAAGGCTGCGTGGGGTTGACAGTAGGAGCTGGAGTGGACGCGCACGTCGCGTCTTTACTGCGTTTCAAGTATCGCACTTTTACGATGGCGGGGTTGGCCAGCGGCGTGATGCACGAGGTGTCTGTAGCATTCATAAGGTAAGCGCAAGCGTCCACCGCGAGCGTCTCAGGGGCACACTGGTCGGCCTTCACCTTGACACGAAAGCGGCGTTTGCCCCCCTTGCGTTTGGTGAAAGCGAGACCCTGCCAGGAAATAGCTGTGACTCCATCCGCATCCTCAGCAATTTTCGGCGGTGTATAGGGCTTTGAGGACGGACGCATTGCTGTTCGCTCGACCGATAGCCCGTCCGGCAGGTTCAACTGAAACTCCACGTTGTCCACGGGATCTTTGCTCTTCAGCGTGACGGTGATCTTAGCCATTCCCTTGCCCGCTACGATCCCACGCCGAGGATTTGGCTTAACATTAGCCGTCAGAGAAAGCCGCGGACACCTTTGAGAGACGGTGGTGAAAATGCTTGCAAAGCCCAGGAGAGCGACGAAGAAAACGCAAGACAAATCTTTCATTTTTGGATGTGTGGATTTGTGCTTGAATATGGTCGCGTGCGGATTGACAGGTCGACCTGTAAGAATGTGTGCGATCATCACCCCATTATACATAAATCAAACGGGATACAGCTATCTGCAATGTCTCATTAAGACTTTGTAGGTCTCATAGACGACTACACCATGTCAAGAATGTCTGTATCCCTTGGTTCCGTCCACGGGATTCAGGCCAGGATCTCATTCCGAACCAATGTGCTACTGCTACGATTTCGTGGATGGACCTCAGCAGGCAATGTAGAAGGCAAGCGAGAAAAATAAAGCATGAGCAGTGCACAGATATTTGCGGGTAAGGAAGGCGGTAACCCGTCAAAGTATAGGCACGAGCAACCAAACTCCGCACTCTGGCTCGAGTGAACACACGAGAGAATCCGGTCCAATGATTATCCTTACCATTTAATTCTCTTCGAAAGTGAATCTTACGAAAGCGAAGAATGAATATGTGACGGCTATGCTATATTGCTCTAGTGGAAGTAGCTCAAGCTTCGACGTACAGTTTTTAGTAAGCGTACTACTTTCTTGTCTTGCTACATGAATATTCAACCCCCAACCTCTTTTTCGGACGAACACACGAGAGAACGCGATCCCATGAATATTCCCGCCTCAAAATCAAGGGGTCTAGAAATGGCCACTTTCAATCAGTAAGTGTTCTCTTCGTGGGAAGAGGAATGAATGATGGAGCGTGTTCTTTCGATTGTACGAAACTCAAGAGTCGATAGAATAGAGGAATTGTGCTACCCTTTTGTCTTGGTATGTGAATACTCTCTATTGCGCATTCTTTCTCGGGCGAACACGCTAGAGAAGTGGTCCAATCAATATTCCTCCTTTTTTGATCTTTCTCTCACGGTGAACGCAATAAGATTAAGATATAAATAAGTCCTCTACCCATCTCTTCTCTTGGAAGGAATTCAAGATTCCTCGGAAATTATTTAGTAAAAATAGTACTACCTTGTCCTGGTACATGAATCCTCACTTCTCTCGGGCTAACTCGCGAGAGAATGCCGTCCAATGAATCTTCCCCCCGTTTAATCCTAGCTTACGGTTAATATACGAAAAAGAAGATATAATAAATTTTGGACTTTTTTCTTGTCTTTGAGAAAACTCAACATTTAACGGATAGTATATGCTAAGAATACTAGATCGTTGTCAAAGTTTATGAATATTTTCAAATCCGCATATTCTTTCGGGCGACCACGCGAGAGAACGCGACCCGATGAATATTTCCTCTTCTTAACTCTTTTTGGTGTACAGAATGATCATATTTGACGTATTGACGCGAATATGTGGATGACATGAGAATGCTAAGGGAGCAGGTTATCAGCGATAGGAGGTTGGGTGAATAGGATATCAGCGATAGGAGGTTGAGAGAGTGTTACAGGATTATATCCTTTATGGGCTCTCAGTCCGTACCACGTCGTGCTGATCGCCATTGTATCATGTCATGTTTGCGTCCACCTAATCATTTTGTATGTTATATCATTCTACGACAACAGGACTGGCGTCGACCAGTGTCTTTAGTTGTCTTCGATTATCTTTGGTCTGTTGGTTATCTTAGTACGAGATTCTTGGATGAATCATTCTCAGGGAGAATAGTGGTCGTACTGAAGAATTAACTGGGTATTGGGTTATCCGCAACGTTTTGGTTTGTTTATTCGCATCACCAATGAATATTCTCGCTTCTCGACCGGCATACATACCATAGGATGAAGTTATATTTTTGACTTAGATCTGTTGTATAGGATACATTCCTACTCATGACCAAGGATTTTTCGTTGAGGCTTGAAGATTGCTTCATGCCTCATGATTCATATACTTGGGCTGATGTTTGCGTATTTTCTGAGAGGTGGACCCCTCACAAGCGCCCATAAAACTTCGAACGCTCCCATACAAGCACATATTCACTCACGCGTACTCACACTATACTCAGACGTGACCCATTAGATGAGGAGCACTACATTAGATCGGTGCATATGCATTTTTTGGGGGGGAAGGAAGACATGCACATCTTAGAACGTCTTGACACATTTTACCTGGCTTTTCTCATCACAATTTTCTTTGGTGATGGCTTGAAATTTTCATCAAAGCTAGGGCAAGGAATAAATGTAAGTTCTGGGATGATCGGCTTATGTTCATTGTCAGCCTGCTTACATTGTCGCTTCATCTATTTGGTAAACGCCGGCTTATTTTGTTCATGCTAAATGTTAGGGTTAGGGTTAGGGTTACTACAGGCTGTGTTTGACTACATATATCAATGTGCTCCAGTAGACAATAGGTACGTGCCACAGTGCTCTTTTTCCAATTTTTTTGATGAAAAATACGTTTGGGAATATTACGAGCTTCATTCACTCTCCTTCTCCTGCCTTATCCCGTCTTCTTGCCTTGTTCGATTCTTTACCCCCATTGTTCCTTCCTCCACCGATGATGTTACGGATAGACGCATGTCACCCCCTTCTTTGTTGCCCTCTCTCTGACCCTGACACACTCTATGCACCTTTCCTCGTTCTCTCTCCCCTTGCGAGGGACTTGACATAGGTGGATGCACTCCCAAGACCCCCTCGCCCCGTTCCTCTTGTCCTTTCTTGTTTCCACGTGATCGTGTGTAAAAATTTCCACCATGATGAGTTTGTAACTCTCGCAATGACATTGAAGCGAAAGTGATGTTATTTCCATAACTGCCTGAACCTATATCCTTCCGTCCTCCTGCACTCCCTTGATAGGAGGATGCCAGTCTACCCGCAGCATGATCTGATTAAAAGAAAATGAGGATGGACAAGAAGAAAATCGCAGCAGAGGTATAATAAAGCCAAGAATCAACAAGCTTAAAACAGTTGAAACAGTTTTTTCTTGTCTGATGGAAAGAAGGAAAAAAAATGAATAATAAAAATGGCGGGGGTACGAACGCACGTTTTGTGATCGGCAGAATTCAATTGCGATAGGGTGTCTCTATTGAGTATGAAAAAATACCTGCACGAGGCGTTCCGTAGAGAGAGGCTCCTCGCTCTCGAATGAGCCGGGGATCAGTGCGGTCTTGGATCAGAGGAGACCGCATGAGAGCGGGCGAGGCCTGAGTGAGGAGAAAGAGGCAGGGAGTGTTTGTTAGGATAGCGCGAAAACCAAGTTGGTCAAAGAAGGTGAATGGGAAAAATAAAGATGCGAAAATAAAGCAATGCTGAAGGAATATGATGAGAAAGTCGAAGTAATCCAAATATTCACTCATAGATACCCGAGAAAAGCCAGAAGAGAAATGCAACTTTTGTCCGTGGATGTAATGAAATATTGCCCTTACCATACTACGATCTGTCCGAATTACAGGTGCAAAGTCCTCGATCGATTGCGCCCGAATCCTGGCATCCCCTTTGTCCTCCTCCGTCCCGGCCTCCACCCTCTCGTAGCCAGCGTAGGAAGGAAAGAGAAGCCAAGGTACGGAGCCGTTGTAGACGGCGGTGCCAAAAAAGAGGAGGAGCATTCCTCCAAACTGCAGCCAGGAGTAGACCGTCCAGGCCTCTCCGAAGCGGCCGTACGTGAAGACGTAGTAGATAATAAGGTCCGTGCCTGAGGAGAGAGAGTATCTGCTTTTGAGTTGCTCGGGTGAGAGGGTACCAGAGTTCACAGTCGTTCTCACTACTCCGTAGTGGTTGTGGATGTGTATGGGCGTACGTAGACTTCTTTCAACGAACGATCGAATGATTTACTTTACACCACTCCCTTGAGAGCCCTATTCTCCACCCCTTCTACCCCTACCCCAGACAGAGATGGGCCGGAAGTTGTCGAGGATGGCGTGCCAGACTGAGGAAAGAAAATGCGTGACGTAGATGGCAAAGATGTTGTAGCAAGCTACCTGGAGAAGAGAGGAGGAAATAGAAGGTATCAGACGGGGAAGGACGCATGAGTATGCTAAGAAGTGTTGATAATGGAGTAGGGGACAAAAGTAGCAAAGGCGCGTGGGCTTGAGAAGCCATGAAAACACGGGAGACGAGAGAGCACCGAGAAACGGGCAAAAGAGTCGCAATCGCACCGTGAGGAAAAATATAAGGAGGACTGCCTGTAGCGGTGCGCTATTGCGAATCATCGCCAGGGAGTCGAAGACATTCTCCATAGAACCGCCCTCATCGGTTCCGGGAAGATAGTAGGCTGAGGGAAAGACGACAAAAAGCATGAGGGTCATGCCCCAGAGGCCCTGTGGAGGAAAAGGCGAGGATGTAAAGGACCAGGGAGAAGCAGGAAGCGGCCGGAGTGGTAGATTGCGAGAAAGGCATTAAAGCCAAGGGAGATGGGGAGCTTGCTTCGCTATGAGTGTTCTCAACTCTAGCAGTGTAACAGGGTTTCGACTTTGTTTTCTCACCTCTAACCCAACCAGCACCATTGGCGGGAGGCTTTCCACAGTCATAACCTGCGCAAATCAACAATAAGTATTGAGCGACAAAATGTGAGACATCCCACCGTTTCAACTTCCTTTTTTCCCATCCTCCCAGTGTGTTCTACCTGACGACAGCTGAACCCCCCTCTCCTTCCCTCCCTTTCCCGCTCCTTCCGTACCTTCTCCTCAAATACGTATTGAGTGCCCTGGACCAGACACGACAAAAGGATGAAACCAATACCCACACGGGGGTCTCGATTGTCTGCGCAAAAGGAAGTAGGATGGAAGAAGGGGGATTCGCGAGGGCTCGAAGGTGAGCACAGACCGAAAGAAGAGAGCAGAGGGAGGAAAGGGAGCACAGCGCATAAGTTTAAAATAAATGGAGAAGATAACACGTGCGGCACTGACCAATGGTATTTTCGTGATCGAAGAAGGTGGTGGAGGCCACAAGCATCATGGCCACAAGGTTTATGCTAACACCGAGCCACATGTGCGGGGCGAGATGGTCCTTCAAGACGAAGGCCTGAGCGAGAAGGGGAGGGGGGGAGATAGAGGAACGGAGAGAGAAAGGAAAGGCATGAGGTGCCGGGAGAGGGGATCTAAGCACGTCTTCGGCTTTTCTCGGAGTTGCCAACTATCTCAGCTTTCTTCACATCTGTCTGCTCCCTTGCTCCTCCTGCCCTCTTCTCCTTCCACTTTTCTCCAGCACCCAAACCTTGAGAAGGGCTGTGATGATGATGACCGTGCATCGGACGAGCTGATAGACGGATACGGTAACGTAGAGAAGGCCCACCTAGGAAGCAGATGGAAAGGGAGTGTTTGGAAAGGAGATGAGGAGGGTTGAGGAGAAGGTTCAATCGCTCATGGCTGTTTGCAAGTGACAAAATAAGGTCACAGGACTGGCGATTGAGTTTGTCGTTTCCCTCCCGCTATCCGTAATCATTTTTCTTTCTTCCCGTCTGCAATGCCCTCAACTCCCCCGTTTCGACCCCGTGATACTCCTCTCCTTCCTTACTTTCGCAAAAGCTGTCCCCACAAGGTCGAAGAGGGAGGGAGCAAGGACAAGCAGACAAAGACGCCAGTTCAGCGGTTTGGGCTCGTCCGATGGAGAGGGAGGGTAAAGACGAGCGTAGACGCGCATGGCTGGAAGGGCTGGGGAAAAGGCGTCAAGATGGGAATGAAGGGTTGATGAGAGCATCTGAAGAGGAATTTAAAAAAGGAGAAAGAGGTGAACTAACCCATCGCCATGGCCATGAACATGAGAAACGTTGTAGTAAGAGGCTTTTCAAACGGTTTTCTAGTCCCGTCCGCGCCGACTGAAGTCATTTGATAGGCGACCTGCAGCGGGAAGAGCACACGAGAATGATCGGAGCTCGATGAAGTTAAGCTGTCATGTCTGGCGAGGTATCTCGATTTTTAATAGCTCCTCAATCTTTGTACAAGCCTAGCGTGGTCGTGCATGAACTCCACCTTCATCTCCACAACCCCCCTATTGCTTCCATGCACGAACAAACCTTGATGGTTATAGAGCTGAATGTTCCCGTAAACAAGCCCATCAGGAAAGCACTCATGCCGGGGCCATCACAGCCCAGGGTAGTGTGGCCTTTGGCCATGGTGCAAGTGCCTCCCTATTTGTCTAAGCAATAGGTTGCAAATGAACTCAGAACTACCGCTCGTCTTGTTTGACTTTGGCGCCGTAACTCCAAGGAAGTTTATTCGTTCTATCGAGATCCGACCTTAACAACTGCTGCTGTTCAGTTTATTTCTTTCCTCTGGCCTCTGCTGTAAGATGTGAAATAAAATATAATCATGATGAAGAGATGGGCTTTTATTTCCACAGCGACGCGAAACGGGAGGAATCAAAGCCAGCACGAGCCAAAATTTTATGGGGGACGAGGACTATTATCTGATTTGTTTGAGATCACCTGTAGCTGAGGAAGAAAGATGATGGAACGCTGTACATCCAGAATTTTGCATGGACTAGCACGAGCCTCGACCTCCTGCATAGTTCTGAGCAAAATGCACGCGCCCGCGAGTCACGAAAGTTGGCGCTGAATTCATAGAAGCTCATGTGACACATTATTTATAACAATGTTCCGCACAGGAAGAGGTGAGGATCATAGAATCACGCACTCAATCATTCAGCGTGGCAGAAAGCACCGCCCGTCTGTACTCGAATGTATGCGGCGTCGTTCGTAGGGAGGAGGTTAAGCCAAGACCCTCGTACTACATGGTTTGAGACTTGCTGTCTCTGGGGCGCATTTCAAGCCTGCAGGTGCGCACGTAACCTGATGTTTGGGCTCGCAAGCCACGTCGTTTGCCAAAACTTTCAAAGATGGCAATTAAAAGCTATTTTCTTCTTTTCTTGTAGGCATGGCAGTTGACTTCAAGAGACTTTTTGCTCGATCGGCCCCTGTCCTTCAGCTGTTTTTCAACATCTTCTGCCTTCCAGTCGCATTTGCGCATCATGCACGTCATGGCATGTCTTCCACACCTGCCTTCCAACCGTCAGGCTCAGCGGCTTTACAAATCTCGCGCAAGGCTTCCTTGGCAGTGACTCCTGTTGCCCTCCTAGGCCTTATGCCTCCTGTCAGCGTTGCCTCCTCAACTACCCGGACGGCTCCACCTTCTCTACCAAAAGAGGTAGACGGCGGACCGACGCTACGCGAGAAAGGCCGTCCTCCACTCCTAGAGGCCTTAGTGTATCTGCCCAAAGGTGTTAATTATTGGGGCCAACTCGTGCCCGAGAGCAAGAACTCAGCTCCGGACAGTATAGCAGTCGCAGGCACGGGCACTGAAGCCTTGTTTCTTACTGCTTCTTTTCAGAATAAGCTTATTTTGGGCGCGCGCGTGCCCATGCAGGGTATCATGTTCCCTTTCTTGGCACAGTTTTACGAGGATAACATTTTGGGCGGCAAAAACATATGGGAAGGTGTCAAGTCCAAGGACCTCGTGGTTCGGGCCCGTGTGTGTTCATCTGGTAGCTATCCTCCATGCAACGTCCCTCTCTTGAAAGCTGCGTCACTTTCCAAGTTCTTTCCGGAGGTGCGTGACCCGAACACGCCCGAGAGTGCAGAGGTCATCGCCCGTAACGTCCGCATCGGCGCGAGCTTGATGCTGCAGCCGGTCACCGAATCCACGACGTTAGAGCGAATGCGGGTTATGGATGGAGGCTTAGACAGAATAAGGAGAGAGCTTTGAGAATTGAAAGGGTAGCATGAGTAAAATAATATGCAACGAGGGGTAGACAAGAAAAATGGGCCATGCCGATGACACGCGATGTTGGAGCTCTTTCTTTTGCGGATAGTCTATTTACACATCTCTGGGACGCCAGGATAAAAGAGTATGTGGGGACGTATTTCTATAAAACAGCGGCTTGGGGTCAAGGGCCCCGCTATGGCATCTTGTCATCCCCTTTGACTGAAAGCACCCTGATCCTCTCTGAACGAGCATGCCGCTTTTACTCAAACACAGCTACCTCGGAGGGGCTAGTCGCGCACCTGCCAAACGTCTTGTATACTCTTTGACTTGCGTCTGAAATAGCTGAGAGACCTGACGGCTGCCCTCCATCGCCGTAAGCATCATTTCCTCAAGGCGCTCGCCCTCCAAACGGGCCTCACATTGTATCAAAAGAATCTCCCCGTGAATAGGAAAGGCAGCCAGTGGCATGTACGCCCCACCAGAGCTTTGCTCTTTGTAAGTAACGTCCAGCACGGGCTGCTTGTCCAAGAGAGCGACAGAGCAAGCGGTTACCATTTCTTTCATAGCTATGCCCGCATCCACCAGCGCCAGGGACACGGCGTTGATGGCCGCGGGCAAAATAGAGCCGTCGCTTTGTAACACGTACACTTGAATGTCTATCTGTGTTCGTGGGTATATATGCCGCATGACCGCGGTCTCGAAAGTCTGTTTAAGAGCCAACGAAGCTTCTAAACTTGACCGATCCGTTGGCCTGCGTTTTTTACGGTCAAACCCGGAAAAGGGAGTTCTGTAGAATTCGCACTCAATGATGCATTTGTCGTGCTGTACCTCACTACGTCTAGTTACTTCGTGGGGACCATGAACGATGGCCAGCACCTCCGTCTGTCCTTGTTTCAAGGACGCCGAGCCATCTGCATTGGAGTAGGTGCCTAATGTACAATGCACGCGTCGAAGCTCATGTGGCCGCCGTCCATCAGTTCGTAAGCCCGCAAGGGACACCCATTCCCCAGCGCCTCGGTGCATGACGCTTTATGGCAGCAGCCGTGAGACCCGACAAAGGCAGAAGCGAGAGGGGAGACAGCAACAGATATCTAAGAAATGTCCACAGGAAAAGAGCACGGGGCTCTGGACGTAGCAATTCGACACCTCAGAAGACGTGTGACCTATACCATTGTATTTGTAAAATGGAATGTGTCTGTGAAGTCGAGCAGGATGCTGGCAGGCACCTCGGGACCGCTGGTTGGGGTCGGCGAGGCTAGGCAGTATCCTCGTGACTTGTTCCACTCCACGGACAACCACGGTCATGTCTCACTCCCCGCGCTTGGAAACCTTTTTATGTACCCCTTGTGCGATATTCTTCTGTATAAGCTCCACGACATGTTCTTGCCTCCAATAACAAATTTTGGAAAGGGAGGGCATATGGAAAAATTTCCATACTTCTTACTGCTCTCGTCAGGCTTGGTCACGGCTTTCTACGATTTCACAAAAGTTACACAGATAGGCCAAAAGAGTCCCCATCATCAATGTTACGCACAAACCCGACATTGAGTCGGCGCCTGCTGGCTAGGACCACGCAAAACAAAGTCTCCTGCATGCGCACGGCTTCCTATTTGTTTAACTCGTCTGCCCCCCTGGGCCGGCCTCCAGTTCCTCACGCGTGCAGCCAACCTTATCCCGTCAACTTCCGACCCACGTCCGCTTTCGAATCGCTTCGTTTTTTTTCTTCCAAACCGGCGAACCCTCCTGCAGCAGAAGCACACGAATTTCAGGCAGAGACACGCCAATTACTGGACATTGTCATTCACAGCGTCTACACTGACAAGGAGGTATGTAAATTCTTTCCCTTCCCCTCGATTCTCCACCTCTCTTAACGTTTCATGTAGGGCTAAGAAGCAAGCATTCACCAGGTGTTTCTGCGAGAACTAATCTCCAATGCCTCGGACGCGTTAGAAAAACTGAGGCATATCCAAGGTGTGTAAGGGCCCGTTCCAGCTGTCCTCTCTCTTCGTCGCTCACCCCCCCGCCCCTTCAAACAATCGCAGTCACGGGAGAAGCGACCGTCGCTGACGCATCCTTACCTCTAGAGATAAACATTACCACGGACGAGGAGAAGGGGACTTTGACGCTCCGAGATACAGGTGAGAAGAGGATTAGAGGACGGGGTCCCGTAGGAGCGAGGAGCGCCTTTTTGAGAGGGCGCCTTCTGGGAGGATCGAGCGGAGTACGAGACTCACAGAGTATGACGGCTCCCAGTTGGGTGCCTGCTTCGATTGATCCTGCTTGTCTACGAGGCGAAGCCTTGCGTCCTCTCTACACGCTCCTCCCTCCCTGTCTCCCACAACAGGCCTGGGGATGACGAAGACGGAATTGGTCTCCAACCTGGGCACGATCGCGCGCTCAGGCTCGAAGGCCTTTGTAAAGGAGCTGAAGGAGAAAGCCGGGGAGGGGTCGGCAGACGCGGCGGGCATCATCGGTAAGGGAGGCGAGGGGCGATAGGTAGGAAGAGCTCTTGCCGAGCCTGTGACTGAGCGTTCAGGGCCCTCGTCTCCTCCTGGGTCCCCATTGTGTCCCCCACGCCTCACCTCCCTTGCTCACTCCCTCCGTCCAATGTCCAGGCCAGTTCGGTGTGGGTTTCTACAGCGCCTTTATGGTGGGCGACAGCGTGGAGGTGACCTCTCGCTCGTACAGCCCTGAGGAGCCCGGGCACACGTGGAAGAGCACGGGCTCGGGATCCTACGAGATCGGGCCGGTGGAGGGGGGGGCGGAGGAGCGAGGGTAAGGCGGGGGGCTCGAAGGAAATGGATGGAGCGAGGAAATGTGGAAAGGGAGGCTGGCTTTGAGGGGAAGAGGGAAAAGGGGGAGAAACCGGGTGGCGAAGTGTCGAGGAGCGAGTAGCACAGGAGGCAGAAAAACCACGTGCGGCGGACGGGACGAGCACGGAATAAAGGCACGCTAGCGCAGGACAGGGCTGCACTATCGCGCGGGGAAGAAGGAGCAGGGTAGAAAAGGAGGGACGGGAGTCATGACGGCGCGGGGTCTGTGGCCCGGAGCCTCGGTCGGCCTCTCTCCTCACTTTTCACCCCCTGACTCGCACAGGTCCCGGATCACCATCCATCTGAAGGACGACTGCAAGGAGTTCTCGAAGCCCGCCCGGGTCAAGGAGATCATCAAGAAGTACTCTAACTTTGTCAACTTTCCCATCAAGGTCCGGACCTCGGGACTCTCCCGCGCTCATCCATGTATATTCTATGGGCCCCGTATGCCCTCGGTTTCGGATGCTCGGACATTCTTCCTCCCGTGTGTGTGCGTCAGCTTCTCGTTTTCAATAGTTCTCCCCCCTCTCCATCCCTTTGTTGCCCGTCTTCCATCGCACCTCGCTCTCCTCCACCCTCGCTCACTTCCCACCCCCACTCCCGTGTAGGTGAACGGTGAAGTCTGTAACACGGTGCGTGCCTTGTGGACCGAGGACAAAAGCGGCATATCGGAAGAGCAATACAAGGAGTTCTACCGGTGAGAGCGGGCGAGTCGCTGTCCGTCTATTTCTATCTGGTGGTCTTGTGTCATGAAAGTCTTTGGTAGCACTTGAGAGCTCGGTTAAAAACCTGGGGACTCCTTCCGAGATCCACACCCAAGGATTACTGAGACGCCTCTCTTTACCCTTGCTCTCGCGCGTATATCCTATCCCGTCAAATTACCCCACGCCCGGTCCCCCAGATTTATCGCCAACGCCTACGACGACCCCTGCTACCGGCTACACTTCCGTACAGACGCGCCCCTGGATCTGAAGGTGCTCTTTTTCATTCCTTCCTTCCACGGGGAGAAATTTGGCATGGGTAGGAGCTGGCGGGATCTTAACCCGGGAGGATCGATGTGGGAGAAGGAGAGACGTATTCATCAGAGCCTCCTGGTCTATGGAGGTCAGAAGGGAGAGGAAGGTCCATGGCGGGAACACTCGTCTCACAAAAAGCTGCATTTCTTGCAGGGCGATTGGAACCGGGCGTGAGTTTATACAGTCGCAAGGTCCTGATCGAGTCCAAATGCGGACGTATCTTACCAGACTGGATGGTAGGTGCATTGGAGGATAAATCGGGGCAGGAAGCATTGGAAGAAAGGAGCTTTCTATCATATTGACACCGTATTGTCCCCATCGCCTCTCACAGCGTTTTGTCAAGGGCGTGGTGGACTCCGAGGATCTACCACTCAGCATCTCCCGGGAGAAAGCCCAGGTAAAGCTTGGTTCACCAACAATATAATCATCTGGGGTTGGTCGCTAACTCACAATCTTATCGTCTGGGTGAAATTAACCTTTCGTTGGGGCTTGCCCTTTGGCCTTGGGTATCTAGGACACGGCTCTGCTCAAGCGAATCGAGCGGGTACTGGTGCGGAAGGTGCTGAAGCAGCTGGAGGACGAGGCACGGAAGGATCCCGAGAAGTATAAGGAGAAATTTTTTAAGGAATTTGGATATTTTCTTAAGGAAGGTGAGGAGAAAAGGCAAAATGTCGAGCGATTTTTCTATGGTGTCTGTCATTGCAAATGGTCGTCAACCATTTGCTGGTCGTTCTTAGCCAATCACATTGATTTGTACGAACGAAAACGTGAAGATGAACTTGCTCTTTTGTGTAAAAGCATAGACACATGGTTTCCGGCTTTTTGTCGTTGGTTCATTTGCGCATCTTACCACTTTTCTACCACTGAATTGTTACGCAGGTATCTGCCACGATTTTGAAAACGCGTCTCGCATTGCCAAATTGCTCTACTACGAGTCTTCCCGTCTGCCTTCCGGGGAGACTACCTCCTTTGATGAGTACATCTCTCGTTGCGACCCCGAGCAAGTACGTGGCGCGGTGGTTAGGACGCATTGGGAAAAAGGAGAACAGAGCGCATGCTTCAAATGAAAGCGCGTATCATCGTTTCAAAGAAATGTCATCACTTCTATTTCTTATACATCAGAATGCCATCTACTTCCTCTGTGCGCCTAATCGGGAGCTGGCTGAGGCCTCACCATATTTCGAAGCATTTAAACGCAGCAACAAAGAGGTAAGGCAGTAGTCTCTTTCCACTGCAAAACCTTACAGCCGGTCCTGACTGTCTAGACTCGTCTTTCTTGTATTTTCTCATCCCCCCCCCCCAAAGGTTATCTTTGTGTACAATGCTATCGACGACTTTGTAATGAACAATCTCAAGACCTATCACGGCCGCGATTTTAAAACGGCTGAGGCAACGGGGCTAGATTTGGGTCCAGAAAAAAAGGATGGGGAAGAAGGTACGAAGTGACCGAGCTTAGAGCAATGGAGGCGCACGACTCAGACGGCCGCAACCTATTTGCACGCAGAGCTTGTTCTGAAACCTTCCATTCTCCTCTCGCATCTGTCTAGCAGACGCCAAAGACAAAGCAGAGGAGTCCTCCGCGCCCACCCCTCTGACGGAGGCGGAGGTGGAGGACCTTGGCAAGTGGCTTGTGTCCACCCTCCCCGACAAGCTCCAGGACGCTAAGGCTACTTCGAGGCTCTACGACTCACCCGCTATTGTTACCGACCATGAGTCAGGAGCGCTGCGGAGGATGATGCGGATGGTGGAGCAGCAATCCATGGGCCAGGCCTCTTTCATGCCGAAGCAGCACTTGGAGCTGAACCCCCGGCACCCGATTATCATCCGCTTGCACAGTCTTCGAACCGAGGATGCTGAGCTGGCAAAGGTACGAGCGAAGTGCGAAGCTGTTCTTTCTTTTCCACGTTGGGAACATTTAGAAATGATTCAATTGTGGTGCGGGCTACAGCATCAACTTTGACGGGGTGCCTGGTCCATCTGGGTGCTTGACCTTCTCAGCTGTTATCTCCCTGGGCATTCTGAGATAATTTTTGCGTGGTGTAAAGCGTCGTATGTTCTTGGAAAGTCCGTCCCCAAACGGATCTCACATTCCAGTCTCGTGATGCGATGGACAAGACAGGCCTCCCGCGCAGGTCTCCGACGATTCTGATGCTAGCCTCTTTCCCTGAATCCTTAACCTTCTCGATCAGGTGGTGGCCGAGCAAATCTTTGACAACGCCATGGTAGCCGCGGGTCTGTTGGATGACTCGCGCGTGATGCTTCCTCGACTGAACAAACTGATGGAGCGACTAGTCCAATCGGCGAAGTAGGGAGGAGGGCAAGCGAAGCAGGGAAGAGTAGGCGAAAAAGGGTGAGAGAATAAGAACTCGATGCATGGGTGATTTTGGAGCAAACACAGACATTAGGCAGGTTTTTCCTTGATTGGGTCTATTTGGTGCAGGCTAACGGCAGTTGAGATTTGACCCTCACTTCGGCAGCCAGCGTCCTCCATATCTTTCAAGTCCCCTTGCAAACAAGGTTTTTCTCAATGAGCGCCTATTTCGACATAACTTGTTTCCAAAGCTTTCTTTAACGAACGAACGAACCAGGACCCTCATCATTAAATACCTCTTACCTACGCAAATGCACGCACACATGCATCCCTCCCTTCTTTCTTACTCGTTTTTATTACATGTCAAACCGAATTACTCCGGCGTGAACATCTGCATCATTTCCAGGGCATCATCTTCTTCATCCTCTTCGTTCTTGTCTTTGTTGTCTTGTGTACTTTGTGTCATATCTCCCATCTTTTCGACGATTCCCGTGGCTTTTCTTCCCAGGCTGTCGATGACAGACTGGTTTTCCTTCTCCTTGACCTCAAGACCTTCTGGCTTTGTCCCTTCACTACTTGCATCAAACATCTTCGACACGACTTGTTGAGTGGTTACGTCTATATCTGTCTCACCTTCCATTTCCTTACCTGTCGCATTCCGTTTCCTCAATTCTTCGTAGCTAGTCACCGATTCCGGGTGGTAAAGCTCAGGTGCATGCAAACGAGTAGTATCACGCGTGGGACTCTCAGTCGGTCCCTTCAAAACGTCAACAGCTGCCTGCATCATGCGATGCATGTCTTGCTCAAGCTCGGAGGACGGACAAGTTCCGTAACCCCTCTCTCCAAAAATTACCTCCTTACGGCACATTTCTTCCCTCTCCTCCCTCTCCTTCTCCCGGCTGCCACTAATGGAGCGCTTCAGAGCCGCTAAACCCTCCAATGTGGTCTGCCGAGCCTTTTGAAAGAAGCTCATATCAGAATCTTTTAATTTTTTGACACTTCCCTCCATGTGTTGTTCCAGCCGATGCAGCTCTTCATCCTCTTCTATCATACCTCCCTTCTCAGCACTTAGCCCCAGTTGAGACCCAAAAGTAGCACTCGCGGGCATTGCCGCGTGATGATACCGTTGTCGAGTCTCACATTCATCTGCTTCCATCGTAGCCTCTGTGCGCATGGTTATTCGAAAGTGTGTATGATGATGTCATTTGGGGAATCCTTGATTTTCCCTATTGCTGATGCTTCTTTTGTTCTTTCTTATATGATCTTATTGGACAAGGCGATGAAAAAGTGGCAAATTTCATTCCATGACATCATATTAAATATTTTTAACTGCCGTTTTTTGTGACTAGTTGCCAATGTGGAGCATAGCAAAACCGAACACGGGTTGCTTTCTCAAGGCAGTTGCACTGGCAAGGCGGGTCTCAGAACATCAACTTCAACACCAGACAAAAATGACCGATCCCGCTCTGGCCCATGCAGCCACGGGCTGTTAACTGAAATGTTTAAAGGTACTTCTTGAATGAACGTGCAGCAATAATTGTCTGTACAAAAATGGCAATTGCCTGTCTTTTTTCTTTTGCATTGACACGTGTTTCTCTTTTAGTGATGAGAGTCTACCGTGGAATTTTCCAGTCGTGGAGGTTACTATATAGTCCATATAGAAAAAAAAGATCGTTTGTTCGCTTTGCTTCAGGCAAAGACATTGCCTTCTCTAGGCCATGCACCAATTCTCAATCCCAAGGCTGCTGGGATGAAGAGCAGTGAGCATTTATTTGTGACCCTTCATATCTCAGGATGACTGCCTGAATGTAGTGATTTTCAACCTACTTTTTCCACTTTCTGTTATGAGGTCGAAAGGACATCGAGATTGTCGCCAGTTTCCACCAATATATGACATAAAAACATTTTTTTAAACGCTGAGGACAGCGCTTCACTCTTGTTATAGAGGCATGGTAGCACACAAGTTCTTTTAAACAGAGAGCTTCCAGTGTCCCTATTATTATCGTCGTGTGCTATTTTGATAATCTTACGTTACTGGGCCAAATGAAAATCACGAAATTTAAATTCTGCGAACAGTCTGCCTATTTTCTACAGGAATGGGTACAGAGCGTATTCCAGATAAAACAAATCCCAGATACTCTTATAAAAGGCCTTGATAGAGGCCAATGAGTCCGGTTCAAGCTTCTTATACCGCTGTATTAGCAGCGCTGCCAGTACAGTGTGGCCGCCCACCATTACCCACTGTCTGAAAGCTCCACTAGGATTTACAACACCTTGTGCAATCGCGGAGACATAATTGAGAAAGAGCACCCCCGCCGCTCCCCGCGCCATATTCTTGACTCCGACCCGCGTGGCAAACGTTCGGACGTTGTACTTTTTGTCTCCCTCCGTATCAGGAAGATCCTTGGAGACGGCTATGACACCGGCAAAGACGGTCATGAAGCGTGTGATGAATAGAACGATAGGGTTCCAGGCGAATGGGATTCCCAGAGCTTCCCGAACAGCATAGTACACTCCAAAATTGAGGCTAAACCCTCGCACGAATGCAATCGTTGCTGCGGCAATCAGGGGGAAACGCTTGAAATAGAAGGGTGGGACAGAATAGAGCGTCCCTGCCACTATGCCTGCCGCATACATGTTGAAGATGAGGGGGGTGAAAAATGATTTGGTAATGGCCAGTCCGCCCGCGCCCGCTGCCAAAACGACCGCCCAGGCAGCCTTTCCAGTCATCCGCTGAGCTGCTAACGGCAAGAATGGTTTGTTTACCTTGTCGATTTCCACATCGTAGATCTGATTAATGCCCACAATGAACACATTCCCACAGAGGAGGGCAAGGAGTCCCAAAATCGCACGTGGCATGGGCTGTAAAGGGTTGGCAAAAGCTTTCGGATGCTCCAGGAAACAACGAAAGACGCCCATTAGGGAGGCGAGTATGGTCCCGCGGATGGTGTGTGGTCGAGTGAAGCGATAGAGAGCATCCAGTCTATCCCAGAGTCCGCCCTGCCTAGACGGAGGTACGTGGAGGCCCCCTTCCAGAGGAGCGGCTACCGCGCTGGCGCTTGGGTGCATGCCGATACGGGAGGATGAAGGATAAGACGGGTACCGTTGCAACACTTTCTTGCTGCCTGGAAAGTTGCTGAAGGAGGATTGCGGGTTCCTGGGGATTGGAGAACGGACATAGGCAGTGGATCTGGAGTTCACAAGCAGCAAAGTGGTCAAAAAAAGGACCACCGGGGCCGCCATCGATGTGAGCCACACTACTGCTCGCCCTCTTGAGCTGGTCATCCGCCCCATCATCGTTGAGGAGACCATTGTCGGGATCGGTGCCTGTCACTCTCTTGCGTGGGTCTTCTGGCTCTTCCTCCCTGTGCCCAAAAAATGATAAAACATTGCTGTTAATGCACACTTGCCAGATTTTCTTCAAAAAGCATGAATTTAGATGAACAAAAAGCTCTCTTCAGGATTGGCAACCAGTCCAAGCGGTCAACTTCCTCCAGAACTTGGCATCTGGGTATTGGCTTGACTCATGGCGGCACGCCAACTAGAGACTCGTCTTACTTGAGACAGAGCTGATGCATGCAGAGTAAGACAAAATAGACCTATAGGTGATCAGTGATGGAATACCCACATACTCTTGTTACAGCACACGTCTTGTAAAGTGATTTCGAGCCATGTCGGCTCCATTCGTGTTGTGAGTCAACCCGACAGCAAGCCGCCCCATCGCTGCCACTGTTGCCCCCCAACTCCCACCACACAGGATGGAAAACATACTTTCTATTAGAAGGATGACTTTGACATCTCTTTTAATTGAATGCATGAACGACATGGAGAAAGTCTTGCAGGCGCGTTAGCGTCCGGGGGCTGATATTATTCTGATTCTAGCATCTTTCCCCTCGTATCACCCTCTGTCACCTACCTCCCCGTCCTGACAGGTTGCTCCCTGGCACGCACTTCGTTTAATCAAATAAGAGGCCTCTTCCGACCAAAAGTCGCATTTCTGCCTAGAGAAAGATGCGCTTTTCTTTGCTCTTGGTTGCTTTCCCGGCTCTGGTCTCTTCATTTGTCGGAATTTTACCCAGCCGGCACAAGCAGTCGCAGCAAGGGCGGCAATCACAGCTTCGAATGATGGCAAAGCTCCCAAAGGTGAAAGACGTTTCCTTGTCTACCACCGAGAGTCTCGACATGCAAGTGTTATTCTCTGGTGTCGCATGCTGTCATGATAGGCATCTGCATTTGTCGTTAGGACTCAGTGCTGCCCATCCGCCGTCTCACCTCGCACATTATGCAGGTGGCAGTAATGGTGAATGGCCTACCAGGCGCCATGGGTAAGGAAGTTGCGGCAGCATGCTTGCGACGAGGATTGGAGGTGTGCTCTGTTGGTCTAACGGGACCGCAAGTCGGTGAGTGAGGCTGAAGAGGAAGAGAGGCACAGGGAAACGAAGGCCCCTATAAAACTAGAAAATATTGATGCGGAAACGCGTCTGTCTGCCCCCACCACAACTGTGGGGCAACTGTACATGCGGCCTGACAGAGATTTGTATGTGCGCATCCCAACCTTCAGATGAGGAAAGTGTGGATGTGGACGATGGGGAGGGAGGACAAGCGCAGACGATTCGGCTGGTCAAAGGGCCGGTAACGGGCGCCGGAGACGAGGAATGCGATGCGCGGCTCCAAGGTAGGCGAGGGAAGATGTAGAGTAGGGTGGCACGCACAGTTAAACCAGTCCGCGCGCTTTCAAGCCGCTAAGCGGTGTTAATTCCGCACCCTCGCCCGCCCCTCCCTTTAGGCCTGGTAGCGGGCTACCGGGATAGCGGGACACGTTTAATTGCCGTCGACTACACGCACCCTACTGCGGTCAACCCCAACGGCGTGCTCTATGCTCGCCACAAAATGGACTTTGTCATGGTGGGTTGCCATCTCTGTGCCTCTCCCATCCATCTCGCGATCATCCTTCCCTTCGACAGTCTTCCTCGTTATCCCCTCCTTCCCGGTCCAATTTCTCTCTTTCTCCCTCCCTTGTTCCGTGTTCGTAGGGCACGACGGGTGGGGATCGAGAGAAGCTTTTGAAGGACGTAGAAGAGGCAGGCATCTACGCCGTCATCGCCCCCAACATGGCCAAGCAGATTGTCGCCTTGCAGGTGGGGGCCGAGGGCGGGGGCGCTCGAAGGAAGGAGGGTAGTACGGTTGTGAGATGGGTTGGGAAGACACACTTAATTATCTGACGCTATCATCTCTTGTGTTGGTGGATAGGCGGGGCTGGAGACGATGGCCGGGACCTTTCCGGGGGCCTTCGAGGGCTACAATCTTCGGGTACGCCTTCTTTCACTTCCTTCCTTCCTCCCTTTCTTCCTCCCGCTTCTGTTTCCCTTTTACTTTAGATTTGTCTTCAAGGTCTACCTTTTGTTTTTCCTTGACAAATCTATCAGCGGACAAGCCTTTTTCGTGACCGTCTGAGGATCCTCTGCCTTTTCTAAATTTTCTCCTATTGCACCCTCCCTCTCTCCCTCCTATCCAGGTGGTCGAGTCGCATCAAAGCAGCAAAGCGGACACCAGTGGGACCGCTAAGGCTTTGATTGCCTCCTTCGGAACCCTGGTGGGCAAACCCTATAAGGTGGAGGACGTGATTGCCATGATCCGAGACAGAGAAGGACAGGTAAGGCCACGTCGGACGGGTGAATGATCGGAGACTGCGCAGACCGTGAGGTTATGAAAGATGGATCATTTAGGCAATCATGAGAATAAAATGGTGTGGAGCTCAATAGATAGTGGCGCTGGGATAACTTGGGTTTCAGAGCCTGCAAAAGGAGTGAACGTGGATACGTGTGCAGACAAAAAGTCTTTAATTGAGCGAGGGCTACGCCCGAAATTGATCGCGAATGTGGACCGCGACATGAGAGTTCATGGATATGTTTGAGACTATTTAAGTACGAAGCCTTCTCGTCCTATTTGGAATTTATTGATCATTTTCCATTCTATTCCTTCTCTCCCTGAACAATAACCTTTCTATCTTGCATTCACTTGGATATTGCAGCTAGAATTTGGCGTTCCCGAAGCGGGACTAGGCGGACACGCTTTTCATACTTACCAGTTATTATCGCCAGATGGAAGGTGCGTTCCGCTTTTGTAGATGTGTGGCTTTATACAAAAATTGATGAACACCTCAAGTCGACGGACTTGCTATTGGACTGATTTCAGATGTATTGAGTGTCGTAGCTTAAAGGGATGCCTTATTTGGTTCCGCCTCCCACCTCCCCCTCGTTCCCTCCCTTCTTCTCACTCTGATATTCTCCGCCTCGTTCCTGGGCTTTCCATTTCTTTGCAGTGTGGAGTTTCAATTTCGCCACAACGTAGTCGGCCGGCGGATTTACGCGGAGGGTACTGTCGACGCTCTCATTTACCTGGCACAGCAGCACGGTCCCGATAAAAAGGTTTTTAATATGGTTGACGTCTTGAAAGCCGGTGCCATGAAGTAGAGGAAGGGGAAACTATGAAGGCAAAGAAGGAGAGGTGCAAAAAGAAGCATTTAAAAGGACCAGTAGCTTGCTGCTTCTGTCGTATTTTTTTATCTTCTGCTGACATTACTTTCTCTTCCATTCGCTGGACCGGGAAACGCTACCTTGTGATAAGATTCTCGCAATCTTTTGACCTTTTTCGGCCCTTGCCACCACACACATGGCTGTTTTAGGCTCCCTTGTGCAATATGATTTACCCAAATAAGACATGGTTTCGCGGATGCTCGATCAACTACACACCTCGAGGCGCCTTTGAGGTCTATTGGTCCAGACACAGGTTTGTCCAGTGCTCGTCACATTCTTTCTTTCATGTTTAATCTTGCCACGAGCATTATAGAATCCATGGATTCTACTGAGCAGGTATACATGCAAGACAGCAATTGTCCTTCGGCGTTATTGTGGTCGGAATGACTGTAAAATGGACAAGACACATTTCCCCAACCAAAAACTTCCCCATCATGACACAGCGTTCTCATAAAAGAATTATTTCTCAGTGTTAAATGCTTGATTCGGCTTGCTCTGGTGTCAGATATTTAAAAAGTACCGGCGTGCTGCGCTGGCTGGCTGACACAGATCTGAAATTATTTCGAAATTTTGTGTAACACTGCGCCAGGCGAAGCATTAGTTTTAATCCCATTTACTATCCATACCACCGAATGGTCATACCAACCTTTTCTTTGGTGTTTCATCGGTGTTCGGTCTTGATACCACCCTATCAGGGTAGGCTTTCACGCGCCTTCCACCCCCAAGAGACGAAGGCTCGCGCGCACACTGTCCATCTGCAGTTCACTCATCTCTTTGACCACCCCCCCACCTTTCCCACCCAACACTTGTTCTACCAGCTGCGCAAAGCGCGGGTCATTTTGCACGGCCGCGGTGGCCTCCATCTTCCCTTCGCAGGCCTGAGCCAACCGTGAAACAAGTATTACGACGTTGTACGCGTCCATTCCCTCCATTTCCAGGAGCATTAACAGTCTCTGAGGGTCTTGTCGAGCTTCTGCTATGACCCGGCGTGTGCGCCAGGCGGTCAATGCATCTTCCTTGGTAGTGGTCGCATCGTGAAGACGCAGAGAGGACGCAACCGGAAAGGGAGGGGGGGGAGCTTCGGCTGTAGTAGACAGAGGACGTCTTTGGGAGGAGGGCCACGTGGCACAAGCTGTGGTTTTGTGAACGAAACGAATGTTCAGACAATGCTGGCAAAGCTCAGGATGATAAGTGTCGTCGAATGACTCGGGTTTTTCTAAGCTAGCGCGTCACGGAAACTTACCTTTGAGTGAGAAAGATGCGGTGGGATGAACTGATGCACTTGAGCGAAGCAAATAACGCTTCTGGGTATGAAGACAGCGACGACTTATGACGCACAACATGACTTGTGAGATCTGTTTACGAAAGAACGCATGGACAATTCGTAGAGAGGGGTATGAGGAGGTCTTTCTGGAAAGCTCCCGGGCTAAAGGAGGAACAAAGAGGAAGGTCGACTGTTCTGTTGCGGGCCAAGACAAGCAATTGGAATTGCGCTCATTCATACACCCAAAATGTGACAAGGAGTCACCTATCATCCATAGACGTCTTTCAGGATGACTAAGATTCAAGAGTCAAAAATTTAGGACCTGCCTAATCAGGTCCCAATTTCGCTCTGTGTTGCAGCCACCAGCTCTCACCACGTTGCACATGCACACAAGCCGAACACGTTTATCGAACGCGATGGGTACACTCGCTGAAATTCGGGGAATGAATGTCAGAGAAGAGGAATAAAGATGGTAAGTTGCTTTGTCTACAGGTCTTGTAAAGTGTGGAGGGATATTTTCCGCTTTCAGGTGCGACGTTGCCCGCGTTGATCGCGTATCCATCCTGCACGTGCTGCGAACGTGCGTGGCGGTTGCTTCGCATGGGCCTTTTTCCCAATTGCGTTTCCGCGGGCGCATGGCACCTTGCATCATTTAATTCTTTCCTTCATGAAATGAAATATGCATATGACGGACTAGTTTGTAATCCTATTGCTTGCGGTGGTCTCGAACTAGGAATTGGTGGGCTCTCCATTCTCTTTTTAATATCTTCAGCATTGATCATAGCTCGATTGTTGCCCTAAGAAGTAAAAATCTACGATTTTCAACGTGTGTGCATAAAGTTTGAGGCCCTTCACTTTTTTGGAAGGACGGAGTGACTCCTTTGTTTCCTTTTTTGTATACAGAATGCATCTTTTGGAAACGCAACATACGTGAAGAGGTAATCGAACAACTGGACACGGTGGATGATTTTCACGATATGTGACTAAATAGTAGGATGTAGCTAAATCGTTGCTTTTCTTCCCGAAGTGCCTGATCCATAGAGCATGTGATTATTTTCATTTTCATTTTAAGACGCCTTCTTTGGTTCTTTCTATGCCAATGTTTCGTGTGAAGCTTTCCATTCAATCCTGATTATCTTCTTTGATAAGATCCGCAGCTCGTTCCCCTAGCATATACAAGGTAGCCATGGGTCCAGCCTCAATCATGTTGGGTACTGCGCCAGCGTCCACAACCCGCAAACCCTTTACGCCTCCCTGGACACGCAAGCGGGAATCAAGCACGTCGCCCATCCTTGCTGTGCTGGTAGCGTGCCAACTGTAAAACGTGTAGCCCCGGCTGATCCATTCGTCTAAGGCTTTCTCTGAGTTGTCTACCAGCCGCTCAGTGGGAAACACTTCCGAAAATCCCAAGTTGGCCATGACCGGCTCGGCCATCATATCCCGAACATCTCGCAGGCAATGGCGGATCGCTCGTCGATCTTCCTCGGCAGCCGCCATGTTAAGCTGAATGCGGGGATGTCTGGCCTCTAAGGGGTCAAAGGCATCAAGCAGAACTAGCCCACCTGGCCCATGGACCTTGAGGTTAGCGCAGCCCAAAGCTAACATGCGGGGTGCCACTTCAGGGATGACATCCGTCATAAACATAATGTAGTCGTCTTCTTCAGTTTTGCGGCCTTTCACAACGGAATAGATGCCGAGGGCGCCAAGACTGTAGGGGCCCCGACGCTCGAGATCATACTGATCAGTAGTGGCTGGATTATTCAGGACGAATGGATTCATTTCCGGCACCACGCTTCCGTTCCCGAAAAAGAAAAGGACGTTCGTGCGAGCCATCAGGTGCTTGCCTACCCCCGGCAGGTCCGCAACTACGGGCACCCCCAAAGTCTCAAGCTCTGCAGCAGGGCCCACCCCCGACTTGAGCAGAAGATGGGGAGTGAAGAAGACACCCGCGGACAGAATTACTTCTCGCTTGGCATTAGCTTGCAAAGTCACATGAGCAGCTTTCTCTCTCTGCCTACTTATGCCTCCACGAGGGTCCTCCCCAGCAACGTCGGTCCAAAAGTCCGAAGCACCCGGATCTTTGTAGATATACTCAACGCCTGTCGCACGTATCGACTCATCAAAGATAATCCGAGTAACTCGAGCACCTGTGCGCACAATCAGGTTGTCTTTGCGTGCCTCCGCTTCCGTTCTCAGATAAGCCGTGTATGCATCCACACGTGTGCCCTGCTGGACAGCTCGATAAACCTGCGGCAAACCGTACGATAGACGACCGGCCGAAGAGCTGCATAATGGTGGGTCCATAGTGATGGATGCTTCATACAAGTACGAGTACATTGTTTGGGCGTCTCCGCGCTCCACGTGCACCGGTCCGTTCTTTCCGTATTCTGGATTAATATCTTCATGGTCCTCGAGCTTACGAAAGTAGGCGGTGGTTTCCTCACCGCCCCAGTGTTCAAAACCCCACCGATCAAAATATGCGGGTGCAGGCCGTGTGTACGCTCCAATATTTATAGCTGTTGATCCACCCAAAGCTTTCCCCGTCACCACAGGACCGACAAGTAAGCCACTGCGATTGTTTAGAGCTGGATTGGCTTCGGTATTCAATTGTTCAGTCAAGGCTGGAATTGCCCAGGTACGGTAGTCATGACGGGGAGTAGTGATCTGTTTAGAGATCCACTTTTGATGCTGGCTTGTTCCTTCTTCACCGCTATCTTGTGAGTAGTCACCCTCCTCTAAGAGGAGCACGCGGACAGCAGGGTCTTCAGATAAACGGGATGCCACGACAGCTCCAGCATTACCTGCACCCACGACTATAAAGTCATAACATGGTGAGGTTGCTTTGAGTCGTCGAGAATATTCTCGCGAGGAGGAGTCCAAATCAATGCATTCTATGGAAAATAGGAGCACGAGGCTCAGGCATACCGAGAAGGAGAAACGCATTCCTTCAATGACGATAATAAGAAAAGAAGGTTTTTAAGATGCTTGAAGAGGCAACTCTTATAGAAGCGTTTGGAGCAGTATGATTCATTTTAGGATTAGGGTTAGGGTCGCCCGATGCAGATGCATAATGGCAATTGCAGCAGGTGCACACGAAGGAAGAAAGTTGTGACGTCACTTCAACAGACCATCAGCATCCAATCATTGTCAGCGATCACTCGCTCGAAGGCGACAACAACGCAGCTTCGATCTCCGGGAGGGGTGCTGCTACTATCTTCTCGGATTCTTCATGTAAAGTCTCTTGAATCCTAATTTTGGCTCACAATAAAAGCATTCCATCAGGAAGAGTCTAAAGGAAAAGGGAAATGCGCTCGATGTGGAAAGACTTTTGGGAAATATCAAGTTTTTCACATCTTGTAGAGGTATTACAAGATCCATCCTCTTAATGTGTTGGCACAAGAGGAAAAAAAGAAGTACATCCATTTCTCCAAGCTCTACTAAGATGTATCGGTAAGATGTATGGAAGACGGTAGCAATTGAGCTCCTCCAGCAAACTTACAATAAAAACTCAGCGCGGTCTGTCACTCTAACGAATTGAGTGTTTCTCAAATGTAATTGGAGTTGTTTGATTAGAAAGAGAGGTTCAGGATCTACCGCTGCAACATCAATGCCACCAATATAAGATCACTCATTCATGAAATGATATTTTTTGGGGCGCCGTGGTTTTTCTTGGAAATCTGGTACATGATATGATTGTAAATGTTTCAAGTTCATGCCATGTGATCGTGGGCGGGCTTTCTCATAAGTACCGCGGTTTAAGAAATGAGAAAGACCGCACTGTCTTGTCTGAATGATCCCTTAGGTAGACGAAAATAGCCACGCGTGCCCTGCGCTTGTCCTTGATGTTCGAGGTAACGAGGTTTTTCTCTTGAATCGTTTTCTCATCCCCTCTCTACCATCCAGAGGTATGGAGCGTGACTTTGTGTATTTATTGGACAGTGTCCATGATTCATGATAAATAAAATTGACACAATAGGACTTTTGTACTACTTTTGCAAGCTAATTTTGTTTCGAAATGAAAATATTTGTGGACATGTCACAACAGTGATGGCACGGTCAACAAGAGCTCAATGTGTGTACGAGAGAGGACAGAACAAGTGCGATTAAGAGTACTCACATACATATCTCACATTTCCATGTGTTTCTTACAGCGTTCAACGTCTCGATCCTCTCTATCACCACCATGCGCCGCGCCCTTTCTTTGCTCGCCCTGGGCATCACGCTTGTCATGACTGCCGGTCAGGAGTTCACCCTCAAGACTGTCAAGGTCACTGATAGATCTAAGGCAGCGAGGGATCAGTGGAGCATGAAGGGCAATTTAGATGATCCGATGATGGGTGTTGTTCCTTTGATCGGCCAGGAGGGTCTCACCGTGGAGTTGCAGGACATGGCCCTGGCCACGCTTGAGAGCACGGCTTTCGCGGCCAGCGACTGCAAGCTGCGTCGAAACGGACGAGGCGTCAGCTGTAAGACGAGGGGTGCTCGGGTGTCCATTAGAATGTCCAGGCGTCCCAAGGGTGCCCATGTCAAGAACAGCAAACACAACTCGACTGGCGGCGCGACTGGCGGCGGGTACTACAGTGCGTCAGGAATGTTCCGCCGGTTGCAGTTCCTGGAGGATCCTATTGTGTTCCCTCTGACCGTTCAACTGCAAGCGGGGGACGCTACCTTATTTGACATGGTCTCCTCATGCTCTGAGAAGATCAAGGGTGCTGGAAGGACCACCAGGATCACTTGCACGCCCGGGCCTACTCCTGTTACACCGGGCCCTACAGGGACACCGGGCCCTACACCTATGACTACTTAATGCAAAGTGTGGAAGCGGGAAGACATGCTGCTCCTCGGCTGAATAGGGAGTTAACTTTTATATCACCAGATATTTAGTTCCGCCGTCTGCTCAGTAATGTCTGTGTAAGGAATGACTTCAATTAGAGGTGTCCCGCTGTCTGTGTGTTGTTTGTGTGTGAGTGTGTTCCTGTAATATTTCAGTGTCTGTCAGTTTCCTTCCCCTGGACATGATCCTCGCCTTCTTGCCGTCTGCGATAGCAATATAACGAGAAGCCTTGTGAGTGCCCACTAGTGTTGACTTCAATACGAGCACATGTTTTCGATGTTTTAGCGAAGACTTGCAGGGTTCATTGTAAGCCGTCGCGCATGTCTGACTGGTCTACACTCAAGTATGATTTTTGGCTTCCCTCCTGCCTCCTAGTTGAATTCAAGAAAACATGTACTTCTATGATAATAACAACGGGAAAAAGAAAGTCCCTTGTGTAAGGCATGCAGGTCTTTAATTTTGCCTCTAAATGTCGAGTGTCCACTGCACACGAACCGCGATTTCCTGGAAACGTCCCTAGCTCATCTTGAGTCGTCAGAATATATTCTTTGATTATCCCAAACTGCCATACACAACAATGATGCAGGAGCTGAGATGCCTTCATACAGGTTTTCTATTGCTGTTGAAAAACCTAACGCATCTTACTTTAGCAATACCTAAAGATCTCGTGTCCCTCATTCCTCTTTTTCCCTGTTCTGTTCCCTCGTGGTAGTCTTGTTTGTAGAGCATCGTTCTTCTAAGGCTATGGTCGGGTCGAGAGAGCTTCCTAGGCATATGAGAAAATTCAGAGAGGTACATGACCAGACAAAGGAAAATGGTCAGTCCGTAGACCCTATCCGCCTCAATTGAAGAGGTAGCGCAGTTGTGTTTAGGCAACACCAGGTGCTTCAGAAGCAGCACATGGTGTCGCTTTGACAATTTACCTTATTGTAAATTTTAACCAGGTTCCAAGCGATATGAGAGAGTAGAAACATGTTTATCGAGTTTGACGAACAACGATCGCTATTAATGGGAGAAAGAAAGTAATTTGTACGGTATGGGGGTATTTATATTTTCCTTTAATGTCCGTTGTCAACCTATTCGCATGTTTCTGAAGATTATCTACGCGGGTATTCCTTCTTTGAAAGACAATGAGCATGCGTAGTTTCTTTTCACATTGGACTATCAGGCTGTGATAAGGCCTTTCACGACTTATATACGATGAACAATTACTAGTCCGGAATTGGAAACAAAAAATATTTCCGACCAGAGAGGCTGTTGGAAGTCCGATTGGTCATGTTACGAAGCTTACGAAGGTTCAATATCACATGTACTTGATTATTTGAGATAGCGGTAATCAACTAAAACCAAAAAGTCCTTGAAGTCCTAACTCTAAGTAAACATCGAGAAACGTACGTCTAAGAGAACTCATTGTAAATTGTAGGTCAGCCAATCCGATAGGCACCTGTATTAGAATTCAGGAAATTCTGTGCGTGTGCTTTTTCCTCTCATAATTTTCTAAAAGTGTTATCATATTTGATCATCCTCGGCGAACTGAGCTAGTGCTACGCTTAACTTGTGCATAGGCATGCCCATTACAGTGAAGTAGCAGCCTTCAATGCCTCGAACCGCTTGTCCCCCGAGGCCCTGAATTCCGTAGCCTCCTGCCTTGTCCATCGGCTCCCCAGACCTACACGGAGAGATGTAGTGAGCGCCAAAAATACAAGGGAGGTTGAAGACGTGAAGGGAAATAACCAGGCGATTACGGCTAAGCAATTTTTGGCTACGGGGGAAAAATCAGAGCAATACAAAGTTATCGTCCTTTCCAATCTTCCCCCCTCAACCACCTCTTCAGGGCTATATATGTCTTCGACATCAGTGCGGTAGCACACTAGAGGTTCCATCCCAATAGACGAGGGTTGGTTACGCACCGAATATAATTCCAGATCTCTTCGTCACTCAACGGAGCAAAGTCCACGCGGGAAGTCTCACAAAAGGATACAACAGGCAAGGGAATGCCATCTCCACTTTTGGGGCCTTTAGAGCTATATATTGCCACACCAGAATGTACGAGATGCGTTCTTCCAGATAACGACGACAGCATGGCATAAGCGTGCTGTGCGTCCTCAGGTTTTTCAAGTATTATTCCATCGCGGTCCACGCTGACGGGTGGATAATCAATGAAATGACGAGGATGGATACATGACGTCGAGAAAAAATACTTTTTAGCGGAAGATCCTGTTGTACACCCATCGTTAGATCCCCAAAAATTACGTACATTGTATCGGAGCCTATGACTATTGTGGTCTTTTTTCCTGCGTCCCTCTGTCCCCCCACCTTCCTGGCATCCACAGAATCCGAGCCTCCGAACAATTTGGTGGCTACTTCTTGCGCCTTGCATTCAGCGTTCTTCTGCGCGTAGTCTGCCGGGTTGATAAAGTCTGTTGAATAAGAAAGAGCCCCAACATTGGTGTAGATTAAATGATATGAGACAGAAAAGCCGTGAACATTGGGCAGAATGATACACAATGCACACGTGGATGAACCTGTCTCGCTCTGCCTACAGATACTTTAGACACCATTTACACTGGAAGTTAAGTGTTACATTTTAGAGACAACCTCCGCGACGCTTACTTCTCTTATCCAGGTCCTCCGGAAAATCACTCGGCAAGACCACAAAATCTTTCGAGTCAAAGCCCATGAGCTGCAAAATCTCCTGCCTGCGAGGGCTCTTCGAAGCGAGAACCAAGTTGACCTTGGTCTTGAAAATGGACAAGTAGGGGAGGAGGGTGGAAGAAGTGCGCGAGGGAGCAGCGGCTGACATGGCCAAAGGCGATATAATGAGACGAAAGCGAGGATTTAGGCACGAAAAACGAAATGCCACGAATGAAGGGCGCCAAGTCTGGCAAGTTTCGGCGTTGACCAAAGGAATAATGCTGAACAAAGCGAGGGCTCGCATGAAGCGAAATTGCCTGAATGCAACAAGGTGAAGGAGGGCGCTTTCGGTCAGTCACTAGCCCGTGGCAGAGCTGGAAGCCCCTTACATATATTGCATTTTGGAAGGAAGGGGAGATTGTGAGTTCGAATGGATGTAGAGGAGGACTTGAAGGATTCAAGTGGCGGCATGGTGACTCTCAGTTGATATATCAACTTGATAGATCTCAAGTGCTCGCTTGTCCGCTCGCCGCAGGGTTCTACCGGTAGATAAAGTAAATTGCATCCTGACACCAGCGCTTCTCTTTCGAGCTTACGGACGGGTAGTGGATACGATATGTAAATTGATACTTTCTCAGGGAAAACATCGTTGTGCTCCAATGATTTACTTTGCGTAAGATTGGTTGCTTACCTCTGTCTGAAAGAAAGATCTGATCTTCTGTCGTCGACCCTGCAGTTGAATTATACTAAATTTTTCGCCCCATGCAAATTCCTTGCGCGTCCACAGTAGGTGCCCTACAAAACCGTGGCATGCGCCATGTGTCGGCGCTTCGCCAGCATGTCAAGGTGTCAACGTCAGCATATTTTCATCCGAAGTGGGAGGTTGTGAGAAACAGCAGTAGCACTGCTTCTTCACACGCCTCCTCTCTCATATCCAGCGGTGGCAGCAGCGTCGATTCAACCATAATTATCAAGAAGCAATTTTTCTTACAAGGTATGTTCATGAATCAATGGTGGAGTTTGGCGCCCTCGTGGCCGTGTTTTTTAATGCAGTGCCCTTGGTGTCTTACCGCCTACCCCGTCAACCCTTTCGATACACCTGCAAATAGTTCATCCCGACTTCTTTCAGCACCATCCCCGTGAGCAAAATATTAACAGTGAGAATCTCAAGGTCCTGAACAATTTTTTTGACACTTCGTCGCAGCGAAGTTCCAGCCTTGCCTCAACTATCAGCCGTCCCTCCGCCGGCACTGGGGCAAGCCCACGTGACTTGGTATTTTACGTGAAGGCCCGCGCATTACCACCGCGCACGTCTTCTGCGCCAAATTCCATCTCGCTTCCCTCCAGAGTGGTGGTGCCATTAAATGATCGGGTCTTTCATTCCCTCCACGAGATCCTTTCCAGTCACTGTAAACTGGGAAGCTCCTTGCCTTCTCCCTCGCCCTCCCCAGCGCCTGCGGGGCCAGACCACCGGTCAAGTACATGGGATCATCTTCACGAGCAAGCATACGATGATTGGAGGTGGGCTTGGCGTCGGCCATCTGCTGAAGATGAAGATGAGGGCTGGGCCCCTTTTCTGGACAGGTTTGTGGCCCATCTGCAGCGAAGAGAGACCAAGCGGGGGGGAGGGCAAATTGGCAGGAGAGGGGACGGATTAGGGACATTACAGGACCGAAAGGAAGCAGCCCAGCACATGGAGGCAACCGGCGCCCGTATTTGCGCGAAATGGGGCTTCGAGAGTGTCCAGCTGCACAGGTAAGGATGCCTTCAAGATAGGGCCTTGCTATAACCCTACGCGCAGAACGCTTACTGGGGGCATAAATCTTGTGGTAGTCAGTCTCCTTTCTATATTTTATCCTTGGAAGGTATGGAGGTTCGCGACGCGGGCCTGGTGCTAATGGTGATAACGGGCTGTGTTCACGGACCACCAGGCACACACCCCTCGCACGGATAGTTCCCTTCACCCAGAATACTGCCTTAATTTCTTTTTTCCTTCCACTATGTGCAGCGACTGGGCCGCAGAGCACCTAGCCTTGACGCTTTGGCGCCTGGAGGCAGCCCTGGAGGAGTACGGAAACGACGCCTTCAGGGTGACCCGCTTTGCAGGCTTTGACCTCGTCCTCACCCCCTCCCGCTCTCCCTCCCTCTCTGGGGGCCATCCGTACCTCCAGAGCTTCGGAGAAGAGGGGATTGTCAAAGCAGCAGCTAAAGAGGGGCGGCTGAATCTGTCCCCGTCGGATACGCCCCTGCACTGGATCGAGCTCCTGCGCCAGGTTGGTGTTCAGGACGTGCGGGAGGCAAAGGGGTGGCGGAAGGAAGAAGCGAACCTGGTGGCCGCCTTCCAGTCGTATGTACTGCCAGATGCACACCTTGAAAGAGGGTGCACCTGTTCCCGCAGCCAGTACATTGCCTGGTTGCAGTCCTTGGGCGGAGGGGGTGAGAGCGGCCTGGGAGGTAGAAAAGAGAGCATGGAGCTAATACGACCCTGGGAGCACCTGCGGATGCGTGTGGAATCGGACATCCGTCCAAGCGTCTTAGAATGTGGAGTTTTGCAAGTGGATCATGCCCGTCTCCCCTCGAAACGCGCGGTGCTCGAGCTGGCCGCACGTTTGGGGCCGGCGGCAGCCGAGGCCCGCGCCACCTTTAAGTCCGAGAGCAGGCTGCTTAGAGAGGTAGAGGCGGTCTGTGTCTCCTCGGCGGGGCTGGGGCTTAAGGGCGTGCGGAAGGAGTCGGGAGTGAGCACTGTGGAGATGGTGGGGTGTCTGGAGAGGCTGTTGGCCTTGCCCGTCGGGGATCGGACGAGGGAAGGGTTGAAGGGACTGGATGTGGTTGTCGGCAAGACTTACGGAATAACCCGGGAAGGATCTGTGCTGCTGCCCTGGAACTGGGTGACAAGAGGCGAAACCCGGTGGGAGAGAAGCTGCTAGAAGATAGTGTGCATAATGTGATCCCACAGATTGTAATTGCTAGCGCGGAAAAGGAAATGCTGCTCGATCAGAGATGATTTCCGGGCAGTGGTCATTACTTGGAGCACTTCTTTATTATATTTCTTAAAAGAATATTTAAAAAATCCTTTATTTGTCTCCAAATCATTTCTCGAAATTGTCTGCTGTTCACAATCTACCTACTTGGCATCAATGTATTATCTTCCCGACTAGTGCGGTTGATTCACGGGTTCGACATCCCTAAAATCTCACCTCTTGAAGACCACTGTTTTCATCGACGGCTATTTCCTCCATGACGGGAGGATCAAGCACCTCTGCTGCCGATGCAGCTACCGCCGCCTCCCATCTCTCTTGCACCGCTTTGGTACCACGTCCTGTCCAGGCGGCCACCATCTCAGCGCTCACGGCTGGTTGGTCCAGTGGGCACATGTGCCCGCTGTCAAACATCCGCAAGAAGGTGAAACCCTCCGCAGACCGCACCAATCCTCCTTCGATACCGCCCTCCGTCATCCAGGCGCTCCTGTTCGTTGCCTGGAAGGCTTTCTGCCCGCTCCACACCAGAGCGTCACTCCAAGCCTCTATCCCCAGGTAATTGCAAATAAAATCGGCGTCGCCCGCATAATTTAAAACCTGTGTAGATTAGCAAAGAGAAGAAAAAGGTGTAATATTCGCACGTCTCTTCACTGCGTGACAGGAAGCCACATCCTTCTTCCACGATATATTGTACTTAGAAGTTCAACTTTACCTCTTCGCTTGAAGCCCCCCCCTCTTTCAATCAATCCATCCGACATTTCTTTGTTTCTTGCACTTCATTATGCCCACAATTTCCCTAACCCCGACTTCCTCGGTTGCGTGCATTACCTTGACTCCGGATTCAAGCAACGGGATGAGAAGTTTGTCGTAGCTCCGCATCATGTCTCCCGAGAACTGCAAATTGACCTTGTCGCTGCAGACTTTCCACCTGGAATTGTCCTTGAACCCTCCTGGAAATGAAGCGCGTAAAGGTTAGTATCAGTCGGAGGCCTCTCAAGGGCTTAAGCCATATGTGCAAGTTTTTGCTTTATACAGTTATTCACTCATCTTTTGGAGAGAATCAGCAAACTAAAATAAAAGTAAGAAAGGACACATAGAATAAGGGGTTGTGGTATAAGGCATGATCGTTTCATCCGAATGGGCAACCAATGAAGATCTCTGGGGAGAGGTGTGGTGAGGGAAGGGACATACTTTTGCGAACGTGCAGGGCCTCCTGGACGCTCGGCGTGTTCAGCCATTTCTCGACGGGGTGGAAGTCGTAGCAAAGGGGGGGAGTCGTGCAATTCTTGCGGATGTCATAGACGTTCACCTCCTCTGTACAGGAAAGATATATGGAAAAGGCGAGGAAAGCACGAGTAAGAAACAAGAGCAAGCATTAACGACCGTACGAGCTTTGTTAGAATGATCAAAGCAGTCCGCCTGGTTGTGGTTGCGTTGTGAGCCCCTAAAGACAAGCGTCCCTCACTTGTAGACTACAATATGGCGGTGGCAAAGGGTCATATAGGACCCTACTTCCCACCCATACTTTACCCAGAGGAAAGTGTTTTAAGATGTTTTGTGTACAGAAAAGCCATGCAAGCCGACATGCCGTCTCTCCACCCCAGCTCTGGCACGACTTGATGAGAGAGACGCATTGAGGGACGGCTGAAGAGAGGAAAGGGGGGGGGAAATAAATGTACGTTGGTGTTCACTCATAGCTCAGCGAGCCATTTAGATTTTCTGTCAAATACCTGAATCTACGACCTCCACATTTTCTGCCGAAATCAGATTGATGCCGTAGCTATTACTCACAGCGTAGTCTGCGTAGTACTGGTATTGAAGCTCTGGATCTGAAAAGAAAGGCAAATAAGGTCTTAGGTACAGACAGAACCCTTCAAACCACCAGGAAAATTTTTGTGGATACCGCTGTAACAACATCACAAACTCAAGGCAGTATTCGTGCACTGAGATAGGTCGAGCACTCAAGATTTCTTGGCTTCATCCCCAGCAATGTTCTCTCCCGAGCCTCCCTTGAATTTACCAGTCATCCCGTTCCCGATGCCGAGCCCCTGCAGGTTGATTGGGATCGCTTGTCCGCTGTTTTGGATGTTTGCGACGAAGATTTTATGGGCCACCGCGGGAACGAAATGCCCACCTGTATAGGCGGCGTTCGAGGACGAGGAGAGGAACGGTAAGATGGTACAAACCATGACCAAAGTCACAAAACCAGAGCCGCCTATGGATCCGACATGATAGCATATGGATACGCGTACCGTAGCTCTCTCCAAAGACGTAGAAGTCATTCTTTATGTACTGCGGGTTAGCGGTCAGGAATGACTGAAGGAAATGATACAGGTCTTCCGCTACTTCGTCCTCCGTATCTGTGACGTTGTCTCCCGGACCGTCGTAGGAAAACCCCACCCCAGCAGGTTGATCGATCCAAAGCATGTTTGCCTGGCGAATGCGATGAATTTGAGGGAGAGGGTGAGAGAGGAACGGGTCTTCAAAGAAGGGTATAGAGGTTAGGCCTTAGGTATGGAAATTGTCACCCTCTTGGTACTCCTCCAGACGTCTTCGCATTACATGATTTGTCCAGGAATAAGGATTCAATGTGGTGTCCTTCCCGTCGTCGTTTACGGTGCATGGCCCATTTTCGTACAAGAGGGCAAGGATGGAAGAGCAGCCTGTGGGATCGAGCATGAAAAGTATGCATGAGGCCCACAAAAGGAATGAGTGAGACGAAAGAGATCCGTGACCTCGTACCTGGTCCACCTGTGAGCCATATGATTAACGGATCTGTCTCTGGGGTCGCTCTGGACTCGAAAAACCAGTAAAAGTCTACATATATGATCACAAGGAAAAAAATAAGCGCCCTTAAGGATGATTCCAAATCAGATTTCCTTCCATGGGTAGCTTTCAATGGAAGTGTATTATGATCATCTCATGAATTTCTCGTCTTCTCCCTTTGCGATCCATTACACCTCGTAAGCCCCATCCTGCGCGCCCCTCAAATCGACGTACAATTTTTGTCCTTACTCCCCGAAATTTTGAAGTAACCAGCTTGAGAGTTGACATCTGGGTCGCACAACTTTGTCTCAACTGTAGAAGTTTCGACAACGAAAAAATAAATGTCAAAAAGAGCGTTCTCGACTATATACATTGACTGGTCCATGAACTTCCTCAATATCCTCATTGAGGTTTCGTCTCATTTTGCCCACCGCATTACACCCAAAACTTCCCCAGTTCAACATGTAGAATCTAAAATACAGTTCATGTATCATATTCTATTCAGTTTTGGGACCAAGCCCTACTCACTTACCGTCCTGTCCAGCCAATTCCCCTATAAAAGCCTTGTCTTCCCACACCCAACCCCTAGTAGGGAAAAAAGCTTGCCAAGGCCTCCCATTCCTCTCTATAGCAGCAGAAGAAATCACAACTGAAGCCCCCAGAAGCAGAAAAAGGAGGACTAAATGTTCCCATGCAGAAACACGTGTCTGGTCTACCATTGAAACTCACGCCACGGCCACAAAGGGCGCAGGACGGGTGGGGATGGGCGCAGTAGCCCCTCCTGCCAGTGAGTTGCCACTTTCTCAGTTCCCGAGTGTCAGAGGCGCCTGTAATGAGCCCAAAATACGATTTGAATTCATGAATGTTTTTTTACAAGGGTCATAACAACATTTACACGGTGCGTGGTGCAAGTATCCGTCCACTCTGCAGGACTTTCCGTTAAATATGCCGCTCGAGCGCTTGGAATGCCTCCCCCGGGCGGATCGGAGAGCCAGTCTTTGGCCGGAGAAGGATCCGGCGGAAAAAAATCAGACTGGCACGAGGAACAATTTATCTTTCATACAACAATAAAGAGTGACTTTTGGGGGCATGACATCAATTTGTCGCCGTCCTTTCGATTCTTTGTTATGCAACTCTCCTTCAAACATTCAAGTTCAAGGAGGAAGCGACAGTCCGCTTGTCCCGAGATTTGGCGATGGCGTCGTGCTTCTTACTCGATTCCTGCCTATGAGGGCTCATTCTTTGTAGAATACTGTAATTCTCCAATAAATGTTCAGACAAAAGCTTGCTGGTGCGTGAAGGTGTTCGCCAGAGCAAGGGCAGCTTTGGGCTGTGACAAATGTGGAAAAAATGGTGTAGAATTATGAGAGACGGTTTACTGGACTCGGATAATTATGCCGACAGACGGACTTCGCTTCTGTCTTTCCGACCTTCCTCCCCAGGGTATGTGTACCTGATCCATAGGTACCATGTGCCCGCTTCAATGCATGCATTTGTGTTTTTATGTGTGGAAATTGACGGGACGAAGTATTATTGGTAAGACGGAATGTAAACACAAGCGACGGGAACGTATCATATCAGCGTCCACCGTTATAGGGTCTTTGCATCCCGTAGACGTGTGCCGGTGAAAGCCACTTCTCCAAGCTCATATACATCAAAACTTACGCGCCGTACACCCGCAGGAAAGTAAAGCCCTTGGCCGTGCGCACCATCCCCGCCTCCACACCATCGCTAAGCTTCCACGGCATGTCTTCTGCTACGAGGAATTCATCTTGCCCTGTCCATTCCAAGGCTCGCGTCCACGCTTCGTTGCCATACCTACGTGAAAAGGGAATAAAACCACAGAGGAGCGCGTGAGTATGGTTGAATTATTGTTAATTAGGATGTGGCTTGCGGCCATCACGTTTCCGCCGCCCCTTCATCAGAACTCCCCCCTTCGGTATCCCATCAAAGTGACCGTACCAGTTGCAGATAAAGTCAGCGTCGCCAGCATAGATAAGAACGGCCACTCCATTATCCAAGAGGGGCACGAGCTTGTCTTGCATGTTCTGAGTCGAGTAAGAAGGGAGAAGATACAGGATAATAAGTGCATAAGCGAGGACTACATTACGGAGACGGTCGCGGGTCTCAGGGGGAGAGCGAAACGAAAGAAAAGAATGTGGTTTGAGAAAAAGGGCTTAGCTATCTTGACCAAGGAGATATGGAGAATCGAGGCCATGAAAGACACAGAGGATATCTCCGGGTAAGCCGCCGCACGATAGAATAGGCATAAGGGAGGAAAATAAAATAATTGTGGGCGAAAAAAAAGATCGATGGAAGAGAGAATGACAAATGCCCAAAATAAATGCACTGGGACTGAGCAGACCTTACCTTCATGAAATCAGCGCGGAAATCCTTGTTTACCTGTATCGTGGCGTCCAGACGAAACGAAAGAAAAGCTCAATGACTCTTCTTGCCAGGCGGTCTCAACTACATCGCCGTAAGGCTTCTGACTCGGAAATATCTCATCGGAGGGAATGCAAATCTATTCTACAAATAATACATCTATTGTTTGGAATGAGAAGCCCGTCTTACCTCCATATTGCAGCTCTGCCATGTTCCGGCACTGGGAGAAACGCCCAGGGCACAGAGAATCTGAGCAAGAGCCAAAATAGTTGTGAAGATTCGTTTCCATCATTTATTACTGCTTCATTTTCATCATCCATCCTTCCATGTATGCTCAACTCCAAAACAAATATCATTCCCATGGACGATTACGACTCAAATATTACTGATAATATGGTTTCTAGCTCCCCACAGATCTCTTGCAGTCGAGCCATCTATCGCTACAACTTACCTCAGGGTTCTGGAGGAAAGTCTCGACGCGACTGAAATCGTAGCACAGGCCCGGCACTTCACAAGGGATTCGAATGTCATACACATTCAAACCTAGGGGGCAGAGAGAGGCATGCAAGGAGGATGAGGGTATACAAGGCTTGGAAGAAGGGGCAAAGGACACACAAGACTGAGAGGAGCGGAGAGCAACTAGTTTGTGCAGGCTTCTTACAGCGGCTCTACAGAACTTGCTCTTCATCCTGAACTCTCCTTCCTCTTCTCTCCGGCCCTCTTTTTCTCTTCCCTTCCTCGCAATTCAATAGAGTCACGTACCAGTTTCGACATACTTGCTCTCGATCGCTGCGTTGCAGTAGACTTGGGCGACAGAGCAGGCAAAGTCCTCTCCTCCATTATGCTGGCACCTGCAATCGACGGGGGAGGGAAAGAGGAAGTCATGGGGAGAAGCAGCAGAGGGTTGGGAAAAAATAGTCGTCTCTGCCCACAGAGAGGACCGTTGTATGATTTTGGCGGCAACGATATTCTTCGGAGCCGCAATGGGAGCGCGTTGAGGAGTGGGGGGGATAAGGCGGGGACGGACGTACCGGTGAATGAGGTGGAGGCAAGTGGGCACGGCGTCCTGCATGTCGTTAAATGTTTCCTCGTCTACAGCCTGGGGAGTCAGAGGCCGACCAATAAATGAGATTAAAGAGGGCATTTTGTGGCACTTCTTTTTGTATAGCGATGTCTGGGCTCTGTAGGCACATGAGTTTCCTTCCTCCCATCTTCTTACCTGAATGCCGTATGAGTTGTTGTAGCTCATCTGAGGGTAATAAGCATACTGGATCTCGGGATCAGTCAGCCCGTTTCCGATGCCAATACCCTATAGGAGTACAGTATAGAGGGAAAGAAGCAAAGGAAGCATGAGCGACGTGTAGATAGAAAAGCGCGTTTGGTCGTGGTTCTGCCTGATTGACCACGAAGAGGAAGCGGAGCAAGTGGCTGCCGACAAGACAGGAAAGGCGGATGCACTACGAGTAGACACGCGGGCCTTCATCCATTCCAATCTGTTTCCTCTTCATTTTCAAAGTCGAAAGATTATTTTTAAAAAAATCCTCACGAGACAAAACCAGAGACACAGACATATGCAAAGGTCCTCGCCCAAGGTACCTGCAAGTTGATATAGACGTCTCCCTGAGCCAGATCCTGGTTGCCTTCCCAAACACGATGCCCGGCTGCCGGCGCGTAATGCCCTGTGATATAATAAAGAGGAACCGAATAAGCTCAATAATGATGCAAGATCATGCCGAGACTATCAGCCCGGAGACCCTCGCGACCCCTTCCCCGCCCTGTACTCCAGCTTCCCCACTCACTCACCCCCGTAGCTCTCCCCAAAAATGTAAAAAGCCAGCTCTCGGTACTTCTCATTCGCCTTGAAAAAGGCTTGAAGGAACTGGTACAGGTCCTCCCCTACCCCCTCCTCTCCGTCCACGTAGTCAGCCCTTTCGCCGTAACTGAAGCCGACTCCTGAAAAAAGACCGCGGGGGAGGCATTGCTTTATAATAATAATAGAACAATGACAATAATGGAAATAATTGTTCGCATCATATCGCACATAATTCCCCTGTCTTCCACGCAATCGACCCCCAGCTGCCCTCCCGACCACCCCTCCTCTCTTCCTTTCGCCCTCCCTGCGCACCGACGGGCTGGTCGATCCAAAGAATGTTGGCATTGCTGTTCCAACTGTCAGGATTCAAAACCGTCCCGTTGCCCCATTCGTTCACATAACACGGTCCATTTTCCACAAAGAGGGCGAGGATGGAAGAGCAGCCCTGTACAAGAAAGCAAGCACACGGACGAGGAGGATTTCGAGATCGCACTTGAGCTGCCTGGTGGTTGATAAGTCAAGGCCGTCACCCTCCCCTGACTGTTGTTCGTGATCAAAACCCTTTAAACGGCCTCATAATAGCCCCTCCACCTACACCAGTCCCCACTCCCCTCCCACCCACCGGTCCCCCGGTCAGCCACACGATCAGCGGGTCCGAGCGGGGGTCGGCCCGGCTCTCAAAGAGCCAGTAAAAGTCTACAGGAAGGGGGCACGAGGATTGTGACGGACAGAAAAATAATCAGTACCTTTTCTCGCCAGACATGCGCATTTTTCCTTCCTACTTTTCCCTTTCTTGCGTCACCCTAAGACGTACAGGCGGCGTCCCTGGTGCCTGTGATGTTGAAATATCCCGAGACGCTCTCCACGGATGGATCGCATAGCTCGCTCGAGACTGCGGGGTCGGAGCAAAGAGATAAAGGATGGAAATGTGTTCTGCATGAGGGTACTTCTGGTGCATGTACAATGACGGACAAGAGGATGCAAATAATGAGTCAGGTGCATGTCTTGCACTCCTACCGGCATTAGACGAGAGCACTCCCTGATAATGGTGCCCCCCTGGCGTGCTCCACGCGTGCGTCGTCGCTTTTACAGTGCTAGCTCCGGGGAGGGTGGCCGAGTCTGTATAATTTGTACGAGCGATGCATTATTGTACGTCGGACTGTAGAAAGACTAGTATGCGCTTTTTGAGTTACAGACCTGTCTGCGTCGAAAACCCAAGGAGGGCCAATAATGCCACGCGTACTGCAGCGGATAAAAACATGACGTTCATATCGATGTTGCTTATATATGCCTGCAATTGTGGAGGAGCGGATGCGAAATTAAAAATTACGCTGCGTCAAACATCATGTTGCCGCCTGTTCTTTTTCAAAACATATGCTATTGTTAGCAGAAGACGGTCATCCTAGTGAAGCTGTTTTCTATATCCAAACCAGCGTCAATCTCCAATGACATAAATACTACCTTCTTTTCTTTGAATGAAGGACGAGCCCGGGCGCGAAAGCAAGCGAAAGTCGGCGGTGGTATGCGCCGTGTCCTTGACCCCGCGAGTGTACTAAAATGGTCCGCTCGCTGCATGGACTGGACGCAGTCGGCGATGGAGGACTCCGAAGGCGGACAGCTAGGAACGCCGTGATCAATAATGCGCGGCATGCATGTGAATAATACGTACAAACTTATGTTGCGATTTATCTGTGGGAAAGTTGTTTACCTGGCATTGTATTCATCACATTTTTTCTAAAGCCGTGTAATATGTTGCGTGCCCGTCGCTTTTTTGAAGTTCTTTAACCTCCCCTGGAATTAATTTCCTTTGTGCCATGTTTACCGTGCACCATATGCTTTTGCAACGCAAGAGGTACTGCGTCACCAATTCCGAACACGATAGTCCACTTTGACATTCGACGATGGGCCACGTCACTGACGAGGCAAAGGTGGTCGTATAGCGATTTTTATTTCCCAACTTATAAGCATAATTCCGTTTACATTTCATAGATGTTGGACAACACATTTGAGCATAAGATGTACAAAATTACACACCCAGCGACCAGAGACTCGCTCGACTCTACAGCTTTACGTCCCAGGTGCCTTCCTCGGCTGCGCGTCAGTTGCTGGTCTGTACCAAGCAAGGCGACGTCAGATCCAACACCCACTGGCCTGTACAACAATGACTACAGTGAAAATACCACATTCTTTCCCTTCAATTTGTCTTTAATCAACCTTTCTAGCTTTGGATGGGGGAATAATGGGTGCTATGATTCTGAAGACGATGAAGATATTTCTGAGTATTTACTGGAGGAAGTCAATGGAGACTTTCCAAGGGCTCGGAGACGACATTGCGCCACACTTCGATGGCGTACTTATCACCAGATCGATCGTATTCTCGACGGAGGGATGACTCCAAGTCCATTGGAGTTCGGACATATATTGGGGTTGTGGCCTCGCTGGCTGCAGGGGCGAACTATCGACGGAGACCTGGTGATGTATGAGGAGCTTGGAAAAGTTACTGGGGCAAAGTTGAGGGCAGCGCGCCTGAGTCCAGCAGTCTTGGCCCGTCATATGGCGCTAATATGTGAGTATATCATCCGCTGTGTAGACATATACGAGGCCGCTTCGGACAATTGCAAAGATAAACATCTCGAAGATAGTATCGGAACGCAGCATATTGAAGACGAATCAGAGAAGCAGGGGCCGCCACATGACGTGAAGCATGTCAAAATTTACTCTCAAGCAGGCCGAAACAACTGGCACGACACTTACACCGAATTTCCTCCCCGGCCGCGCCTGACCCTGATAATTTCGATGGCAGGCATATCATCGGCTTCTTTCTTCGCCGACATAGCCGTCCGCAGAGCTGTGCGGGTGTGGGGGCACATCCTGGCGGCCCATTATCCAGGACTCGTGCACCGGATCCTCCTGGTCAATGTGCCGGTGTGGTTACCACGTGCCCCAATGAGCCTTTTCAAGCCGTTGGGTCTTTTCCCACAAGTGTGGAAGAAGAAGATGTGGCTCGTTCTTCCCCGCGGATCCAAAAACACACCGAAGCGCTTAGAGCGTAGCCATCGGGCCCTTCCAGCCTGGACGGGACCCTCTCCTTCCACCCGTGTCCTGCATGGTCTCGATGAGATTGTCGACCCCCGGGTCCTCTCTGCGAAAGTGTGTCCGGGAGATGGCTTGAACGAAGATGCTCCCATAAATTCTCAGGAGTGGGGCCTCCTGCAGCACATCATTTATGCAAATCACAGACCGGAATGAGGAGGAAGATGGAAAGCGGAAGGACACTTCTCAAGATTAAAGGATTAATCATATAAAAAATGTTGGAAGAAACAGAAGAACGCTTAAACTTAGGGTGTGCAGTGTGAACAAGTCCGGGCGGGAAGTGTTTGTAGGAGAGAAAGCATGTGGAGAGAATCTGATAAATGGGAATGCAAAATGAGCGAAGATACAGAAACCAAGAAGCCGAGAGGCCAAATATGTGAAACGGGTATCACGTAGTGTACGCATGGGGCATAGATGAGATAGAACATCCATACATGAGCGTAGCTTTGCTTGAGGCGACGGTAGTGTACCGACAAATATCGACAACGACAGTGAAAACACAGTGCCCCTGTGCCAACACCAGGTACTGAAAAGATGACAAAATGCTGACAACCACATCAGGATTTCCCCCCACAGTTTTTGGAGTTAGATACACGTTTTACATTTTTACAACCAAAGCTATCCCTTCCCAACCTATATTTGTACCCTACGCTTCATTTTGATCTCCCACTCTACCAGCCAAGCCTTCGTATTCCTTCCTGTTGTTTGATCTCTACACATTCACCTTTGCCTGTTTTTCTGAGCCCCTCCTTCTCCTTCATCTTTCGCATCCTCTTCCTCCAAATCCTCCGTTTCCTCCTCTCCGTCCCTTTCCGCCTCTTTGTCCTCTTCCCTCCTTTCACTCCCCGCCTGGATATTCAGGCGCTCCTTCGACCCTGCGTTTCTCCCTCCAGCTATCCCTCCCTGCCGCCTGCGTCGCAGCTCCGCTGTGGCAGTCTGGTGACAAGCCACGCACAGGGTCCTAAAATTCTCCAAGCCTCGCAAGCCCCCTCCTTCCACGACCGGAAGGATGTGGTCGGCGTGCCAAAAAAGCCCGCTGTTGAAAGGACGGCGACGCCGCCGGGGGCGTGGCCTCGTTTGGGCCCCGTAGACGGTGGACGTGACCCAATCTTTGCCGACGCCATCGCCGACCTGACACTTGCCTTGTTTCAGCCCCTGGACTTTCACCTTGCCCTCCAACACCGTGCCCGCCACTTTTTCGTCCACCACCGCCTGAATCCCTCCCAAAGCCTTTTCCCCCTTTCCTCGGTCCCGTCCTCCCCACCCAGCTGCCCAGCAGGTCCGCCGCACTTGCAAGTAGAGGGCATGCGCGTCGATCGCACACAGGGCGCACCGTCCCTTGTCACGTACCAGCAGACATTTCCTCACGTAGGAGCCGCTCGTGCGGAGCCGGTGTTCGTGCACGCAGGCGGGCGAGCAGAACGTATTAGCCTTCTTGGGGCATTCTTGCTGGCATAGGCGGCAGAGGGCCCGTCCGTGGTCACCTCGGGCCAGGTCCGCTTTGTTGACTTTCCCCCGTCGGTCGCTGTAGCGATCCGTGCTGTGCGAAGGGAAGTTTGCCAGCCGCCGTGCACGCAGACAGGCATGGAGGCGGGTGGCGAGTTGAGCTTTGGTTCGGCCCGTGGCAGGCATACCCATGGCACGGAGATGGGCCCGGAGCTCGGCAGCGGGGCGGATGGCCAGCTCCTCTGGGTTTTCCTCCCTGTTTCCCGCATGGATGGACGGCGAATCTGGGTGCAGTCGAAGCGCAGCTGAGAGGGGTTGCGGTGAGGGGGGAAGGGGGGGGGAGGAGGGGCTGGAGGTGGAAGACGAGGAGGAGATCGATATCGGAGAAGGAGGGCCCAAATAGTCAATATCGTCCCCACACCCTAATGCCTTCCCTGCTCCTGACTGTTCGACACGCGTTTCCCCTCCATCGACACTGAGTTCTCGAGCTCTCCTGTTCTTTATTGTCTCTGAGACCCCGCCTTCCCCCGGCTTCGGGTCCTCTACGCACACCTTCCCGCCTGACGTCACAGGCAAGGTGCTTTCCCCAAGATATGTATCTTGGGCACCATCACAGCCAGCACTTCTTCTCGTCCAAGAAGCGGGTAATATATCAAGGTCACTGATCCTGCCACGCTCACTCTTGCGCCGCCTGCTGGACCTTGTGTCGTACGGTGGAGAGGTCAAGTCGACCGGACTGAGTGAAAAGGCTTTGGGAGTTGCGTCTCCAATCCACACTGCGTCACCCAATCGAGCCCCCTTTTTCTCATCGTAATCTTCCTTTTCTTGACCCCCACTCTCGCGTTCTCCCTGATTCAGGGAGCATTCCGTTACATTGGTCGATGCTGCCTCTGCATCTTCGTGCAGTCTGTTGACAGGAATTCGCTCGCCTTGGAAAGGTCCCTCTGTTCGTGAACATGGTGCGGCGACCGCAAAGGTGCATGGTGCTTTTGAGAAATCACCGTCTATCGATACCAATTTTGGGACATGGTTTTGAGTAAGAGCTTCGGTGGCGCAATCAGTTCCAGTCCCATTTCGCACCGCTGTGTTTCTGAGTCGTAACTGCTTCTGAGCCCTTGCGGTAACGCAGAAATTGCCTTCACCAGTTCCAGTAAGATCAATCAAGTCTCCATCCTCGCTGTCCTCCATTCCTCATACCACTTCTGTGCCAGGATGTATTGTAGTGGGAGATCGACATGGGCTGGTAAGATGGGTTAATCCAGCGACACAGGAAGCAGTCCAACAGCGTTTTGGCGACATACAGGATCTGACAGCCCGTGGCAAGTTCAGTCGCGTGCAAATTCCTGTCGTCAAGAGTCTCGCCAATGTTGTCTTTTTTTCCTGCGTATGACACAGGGAGCATTGAAAAGATGGACGTCATCCATGATGCCATTGCACGTGGAGACGTTTCCCGTGTGCAGGCCTTGTGCGAGGCAGAGCCCGACCTCCTCTACCTCGACGATTGGCAGGCTCGGACCCCCTTGATCCTCAGCGTGCTAGCTAACAGCCTTCCCCTGGTGCGTTTTTTTGTTGAAGAGGTGGCGCCGGAGGCGCAAGCGACAGTGGACGAGCGCACTGCGCCTGATGGGAATACGGCCATGTTTTACGCGTGTCGAGACGGACGGATTGAGATAGCTGAGTACTTGCTGAAGCGGGGTAAAGCAGATCCATTCCAAAAAAATAGATACAACACAACATTATTTATGATAGCTGCAGCCTCAGCCCCGTCTACATGTGCCGAAAACAAGGAGGGCAAGGGTCCTAGTGCAAGTGGTGTCATACTTTCTTTGCTTGAGGCCATCAATCGCCGTGGAGGAGGGGGACGGGAGGGACATCTGTACGATTGCTTGAATGCGTGTAACAGCAACAACAAGACAGCGTTGGCATTAGCATGCGAGCGAGGGGCACTGGACATCATCTCGGTCTTGATCGCCGCGGGGGCGAATCCCTACTTGTTGCCTGCGGGTGAAGAGGAAGTTTTCACGTCAAGCACGGATGGCGACCCTTCCAAGAAAGAAATCCTCGTGTCCTGCATACAGGAGGCACGACGAGCCCCTGAACGAGTTTATTTCATGTCGAAAATTCGATGTCTGGCAGACACGATGCATGCCTTGAGAAAGTCCACAGAGGCGAAGGAGTCTTTGACGGCCGAAGCAATAGCCGAGGACTCAGATTGTGATGGTGAGGAGGGACAGCAGGATTTTCATATCCAAAATATAAAAACCCGATATGATCAAGAGCTTCAACATTATCAAATGAAGAAATCCATGGCGATCGCCTCCGAGGTACTCAAGCGTCGAGTGGAGGGGAAGACGGAGCTTCCACGCGTGCAATTGACCACGGAAGGAGACGAAAAGCTGCGAGAGGTGGCACGTCATGTGCTCATTGAAGGTGGATTGAAATTGGAGCTATTTGTAGAACTAATCGAAGGACTAGTCGTTCCTCAATGGTTCTATGACCACTTGTAGTGATGCAGTCCTCAACATTTGTACAAACTGGAAATATAGCCATTCATGCTGCTATCCTGTCTCTGCATCGCGCCGGTCTTATTCCTTTTAATTTTTATAAATCATTGAATGCTCACGGCTATCTATTTCAACCCAACAACCCAAAAGGATAATTTCCAACTTCTTTCAACCTTATTTTGTATTTTGCAATTCTGTTGTCTTCATGGAATAACTCTCATCCTTCCCGGCCATCTTCAAAGCGCCAACCCCTAAACTTTCTAGCCCCTGACAGCGGCTTGTTTAGGCTTCAATACAGCACGCTCCATAAAAACAGTACCCGCATAGCCTACCAGAAATCCCACTGTCAAATTAGCCCAGGGGTACGCTTCCATCCACGATTGATTTGACCCACCACCCAGTCCTCCACTCCCATAAGTGGAAAATAAGCGGGAGTGGAATCCGGAATGGGTACAGCGCCGGTGCATCGTCGTAATAATATAACGGGAAAGCATGCTCTGATGGAGTGTCGCCCAACGACCTGTTTTCTTGCAAACTAAAACAAGAAGGAATCGAAAGATGTCAAGAAGACGTATATGCCAGTTCTATAAGCAAAAGATTCTCAACAGACCCAACAGACCGAACAGTCATAATTTTCTTGGTCCCACATGATCACAAAGACGATACAGAGGAGCAGTCCATATGCTTGTGCAATTCACGGTCTCGGAAAGCTTTCGAAGAAGAAACTTACGTGCAGCATCACAAAAACCTCAGCGTATAAAAATCATCGCATTACCGTCTATCAGTGGGAACACGAGATTTCAGACTTTTCTTCTCCTGAGGAAAAAAAAAAGCGCCAGGTTATCCTTTTTGTAGCAGCTCGGAACGCGACGTACCCCTCGACGCCTCCACACGCCCCGCCGCGTGCAGGGACTCCTTTGGTCGCATTAAATGTAACGCAGTCATTTTTCCGAACCGCGTCGAAACTTTCATGTGGACGTCACTTTTTTCATTCCACATTTTACAGTGCATCTTGGAGCTTGTTGGTGAATCTTCGAGGATTAAATAATCATTAAGGCTCAAGAGCACCACTGAGGTGGTAGTCCTAGCTAGCTGGTAGTATCAGGCCAAGTGAAAGCTCAATCCACACGAGACCCGAACCCCACCCGGCACGTCAACGCAACTTCCACCAACGTTTTGCGCGTAGAGCATGCGCTCTCTGCCCACGTGCCTAGCTTCTTCCCTCTCAGCCGCTTTAATTACGACGATGCTTTCTCTCGTGCTCCTGACCGCAGCTCGACGCGGTCCGACCGCGGCTGCCCTGAATAAACCGTCACGCACAACTGCCTTTTTCCCCACTATCGCGCGGTACTTCTACAACATTCCGCAACCGTCGTGTCCATTTCCTGTACAAGGATTCCCTGGGACGACTTCCAACTTCCAATCTCACCGGCGCCAGGGCAGGTTTCAGGTCCTAGCCTCCGTCAAGGTTCCTCAAGATGTAGCGCGGGGAAAAAGGTAAGGGCATAGAACTGCTCGTAAACGTGTTTGAAGAGAAGAAGGTGGACATTATAAAGAATGTGGACATTATGATGTAATGCGTCGCTCACATCAATGATGTGGTTCGTCGCTGCCATTGCCCTCCCTACAACAGTACCTTGTCTACCTCCTCCCTGTCGGGGGTCTCACCGGCAGCACCAGCCATTGTAAGAGTCTTGGACGACGGGATCAAAAAACCTGCACGAGATGACCGGCAGTACAGGATGATCTGGCTCAAGAACGGAATGCAGGTGGGAAAATCGGCGGAAGAAATAACATGTCCGCTAAGACGGAACATCTTGACAGAACACTTCCCAGGTGCCCTGTCGTAACGAATATGTTTTCCTTTCTTAACCCAATATATAGGTCCTTCTTACCTCGGACCCAACGACGGACGTCGCTTCCGCTTCGATGAACATCCACGCGGGCCACTTCCAAGACCCGGAGGCCTTCGCCGGCCTAGCGCATTTCCACGAGCACATGTAGGGCGCTTTGACGAGGACGATGACGACGATGATGATGATGCTCTACCTCTCGCTTCTAGACGGGCCGTGAAAAATTTGTTTTCCTCCGCATAGCTACTGGGTTGTACTCGATGAGCCACGTTTGAAGAGTACGAGAGTATAAATCGGACGACCCTGCTCTGTTCATATCAGGGCATCCCTTCTCACTGCCCCCTTCTCCGGCCCCTATTTCCCCCTGATCTTTCTTCCGCTAGGCTCTTCTTGGGTACGGAACGCTACCCAAAGGAGGGTGAATACGAACAGTTTTTGAACCAGAACGGCGGGAGCAGTAACGCCTACACTGCTATGGAGGACACCAACTATTACTTCTCTGTGAGGCACGAGAGGAAGTAACTAGAAGGATAGAATTGCAGGCCGACTGCGGTGAACACCATGTGGATTAGGTGGATGGTGTGCACTCACTCCCATGCCATCCCCCGGGATTTCCCTCCCTTGTTCTCTCGGCCTCCCTTCAGATCAAATGGGAGGAGTTGCAGGGGGCCTTGGACCGATTCTCGGCATTTTTCACCTGTCCGCGTTTCGACAACGCCTCCACCGAAAGGGAAATGAAGGCGGTGGATTCAGAGCACACCAATAATCTGCAGGATGATGTAAGGAAGGAGGAAGGAGCAGAGGAAGGGACTATGGCGCCGGGTCACCCTGTGCATGGTTGGAAGGGCTTGATCCCTCCCTTCTCCTTTCTCCGCCTCGACCTCCCACTGAATCCTGCCTCCCTCCTCCCTTTATGCCTGCTTCCTTTTCCTCCCTCTCTTTTAAGGGGTGGCGTCTTTTCCAGCTGCAGAAGTCCACCGCCCACCCCGAGCACCCTTTTCACAAGTTCGGATCAGGGAACCTGAAGACGCTTCTTCCCCCCCCCGGTAACGTGCGGCCTTGTCCGTCTTCCTCCTCCCTTTCACCCTTCCCGTTGCCCGCCCAGGAAGAAGCAGGATCGATGCACACCTCTCATGCACCCTATTCTCCCTGCTCCCTTCCTTCTATTCCCCCCCTGGTTTCAGAAAAGGGTGGGATGGAGGCAACCCGCGAAGCCCTCCTTGCTTTCCATACTACTTACTACTCGGCGGACATCATGAAGCTCGCCATTGTGGGCCGGGAGGATTTGGACACGTTGCAGGTGCGTGGTGGAGGAAAGGGGGAGGGATGGAGGATACAGGGAGGGTCCAAGGAGAGGGTAGGATGGCCGGGATCTGCTGCGACGGGGTGTGGGGCTACTCTCGTTAGCGCTGAAAAGCTATAAAGGAACCCTTTTCCTTCTCCTTTCTCCCCTGTCCTTGGTCGACCTTGCCCCTTCGTGCTTTCTCTGGCTCTCTTTTGTGTTTGGATCCGATAATTTCCTTTCCATGCCGCGTCCTCTCCATTTAAACCCCGTGTAGGAGTGGGCTGTGCAGTTGTTTGCTGGCGTGAGGACGACCGGGCAGCCATCGCATTTCCCATACCCGGTGGAAGCCTGGGGTCCGAGCAGGTCAGAGGGGAGGGGAGGGGGCGGGGAGGGAGGGCGAGGAAGACGGAGGGAGGAGGTTCACAGTTTGGGAGGGCGCAAATTTGAAGCGTCAAGTGGGGTTCATCTCCATGTTTGGAAAGTGCGATAAAGAATGCGGTCGAAACTGTTTCGCAAGGTATGGTTGCGTTGTGCGGCAGACTGCGATCGTTCGTGCGTCGTGGCGGTCTCTCGACGGTTGTGTCCCCGGTCCTAGCAGCGTTGATGTCGAAAGGCCCTCTGCCTCGTGGTGGTGGGGCGCGAGCATCCGGGAGGAAAACGAGGGCGTTGCGCCGACTCGCCGTGTTCACCTTCCATGCGTCATGTGCACAGGCTCGGGACCCGGCTGGACGTGGTGCCGGTGAGGGAAATGCGCCGGCTCTCATTGGCCTGGCCCCTGCCCCACAATTGGGAGAAGCAACGGGCACTTCAGGTGCGTGAATCAAGGAATCGGGCGAGTACGGTCTCCGAACGATGTATGGGGACAAGGAGATGTAGAGCACGCTCTCAAGCCGCCCTCCTTCCCTTCCTCCCTTCCCTTCCTCGCCAGTCCTCCAAGCCGGCCCGCTACCTCGCCCATCTACTCGGTCACGAGGGGAAAGGCTCCCTCCACTCCTACCTCAACTCCCAGGGGTGGATCGAGAGCCTCTCTGCTGGATCCTCCGTGAAGACCGCGGACATGGATATGTTCAAGGTGGGAGGGAGGTTGGGAATGATGGTGTGCATCAGTTCCTGTCAAGGAGCGGCGAACGGCACAAATGGATCTTGCGCTCTGCTCTGACACCGCTCCTTGTCCCTTTCCCGCGCGAATTTAAAATTTTTCTCGGCCACCGCCAGGTCAGCCTCTCCTTGACGCAAGCGGGGATGGAGCACATCGAGGAGATCGTTGGCCTCGTGTATCAGTACCTGAAGGTAAATGCCCTCATCTTCCTCCATCTCGCCCCCCCCTCCCTCCTCACATGTTTTTTTTTCTGTACCTCTTTTCTCTTCCTACTGACGCCCTCCCAGCTCCTGCGCTCGTCACCAGTCGACCGAAAAGTCTTTGAGGAGCTGAAGACGATGAGCGAAATAAAGTTCTTGTTCCGCGAGAAGGAAAACGCCGTCGACTTTGCCAGCGGCAGTAAGTAGCGCAAGATTGGGAGCAGGGAAAGAGAGGACCCCACGCTTTCGGAGTAGGATAGCATGAGGGTGGCACGCCTGTCTGTTGTCACTCGACCTCAAATGTACACCTTTCTATCGTCGCGGTCGCCCCTTCACTCCCTTCCTCCCTTCCTGCCAGTCTCTTCCATGATGCACGAATACCCCCCCGAGAACATCCTCTGGGGACCCTACGCCCTGGATTGGGACGAGCAGGCCGTGAGAGACTACCTCTCGCTCCTCACTCCAGAGCGTATGCACTTGACCGTCGTATCTAAGGTAGGGGCGGAGGAAAGAGAAGGGGGAAAGAAAGGAAGGGAGGGAACCCAAAAAAAAAAAACAACTCCGCGGTCTCATTTCCCCTCCCATATTCCACAGGCATTCGAAGAGGAAGCGCAGAAGGAGGCATGGGCCAAGGAGAAATGGTACGGGACATTGCACAAATTGGAAAAACTGCCCGAGGTACGGAGAAGGGAGGAGTGAAGGAAGAGCGAGTGTGACGGGTCTTCTTTGTCGAACATCATGATTAATCGCCCATTGCCTTGTCTGCCACTAACCGCTCCCGAAATATATGCTGATATCAGGCAAAAGTAGCCGCCTGGTCGAATCCGCCAGACATTCATCCAATGCTTAGCCTTCCTTCTCCCAATGAGTTCCTCCCCACGGACTTCTCTCTCATTTGCGAGCAGCCCGCATACAAGGTAATCAAGGCTCTTCCCTCCCGTTCTCTCTCTTCCCTTCCCATCTTCTCTCCTTCCCTCAACTCAAAATTCCCTTTCTTTCTCCATTTCTTTTTCATTCCATCTGTCGTTTCCATCTGTTGTAGATCACAATCTTCTCGTCAACGCACGACTGTCCTTCACTCACTCACCTGCGCGCTTTTTCTCCCTTACTCTCAGAGCCTCGCCCCGGACGACCCCGTCCATCCCTCTCCCCCCTCTCTCCTCTTTCCTTCCTCCGCGCAAGCCTTGCCTGCTTCCCTGCCTGCTTCCTCCCCTGAACGGGGGGTGAAGGTCTTCCACAAGCTCGACACAACATTCAAAGTACCCAAGGTCCAATTTTTTGCGCATCTGCTCAGCCGACAGGTAGGCAGGGATGGAAGGAGGGGCGACAGGGATGGAGAGATAGAAGGAGAAGAAATTAGGCGCGAGCGAGTGTAAGGGTAAAGTTGAAAAATAGGCCACGAGGGTTACTCGTCCCGCCCCTCGCCAACGTCCTTCCTCTTTTTCCCTCCCTTGCGGTGCTGTAGTCGATGATGAATGCTTACAACATGGAATTACCGTCTGAACCACACCCCTTCCATTAAGGGGTTTCCATTCCCCCTCTTCGGTGGGGGAACAGGAAGCTGAATGAGAGTTTTGCGGCTTGACTGAGACTACACACCCGGAGGCCCAGCCCCCTCACGGATGCGCACCTCTTTCGTTTTTGACCCATGCCTCCTTCCCTCCCCTCCCCGTTCCCCCTCCCTTGCCAGATCTACTCCTCTCCTCCCTCGGTGGTTCTCCACCGTTTGTACAACATGCTCCTGCGTGATGAACTCAACGAATTCGCCTACGAAGCCGCCATGGCCGGCCTGTCTTATTCTGTGACCACTCGCACCACTGGCTTGAGCGTCAAGGTACTCCCATCAAGCCTTTCTCTTTGTCTGCCTCGTCCTTGCTCGCACCTTTACCATGGCAAGGAGAATTTCCCTGTAAGCGTTTCCCCCTCCCTTCCTCCCTTCTCCCGTCTTCCAAGGTGTCTGGCTACTCGCACAAGCTCCCCGTGCTCCTCGAGAAAGTGGCGGGCAAAGCCAAGGGTTTGCTGCAGGAGATCAAAGACAAGGGCGCGAACGACCCGGAGGTGAGTAAGAAGTTTCTTTTCTGTCTGGCCCCTGCGGTCACCTCCTCGGCTAGGTCTTGTAATCTCTCCCATTGATCACCCACCCATGCACATGCAAAGCGTGCGGGCCATCAGCCCTTTCGTTGCTTGTCTGGTCAATATATACCGACGTTTGCCACTTCGTGCTCATTCTTTCTTCTTTCCTTTCTCGCCCTCTTCCCATGCCCCCGTCTGTCCCTCCAGATTCAACAGAAGTTCAACAAGCACCGCCTCACCCTTCTACGAGAGTACATGAATTTTGATCGAGAAGCGCCGTACGAGCGCGCTCTGTACAATACACGTCAAGTTTTAGGTACAGCCCCCCTCGCTTTCTCTTTTTTGTCTATGCTGAGATGATTCCTGCCCGCGAACCTCAGGAGCTCGCACCGTGGCTTCCCCGCGCTAAGTGTCCTCCCTCTCTCCGTTCCTCTCTTCCCTCTTCTCCGCAGACGGCCAGGCTTGGCATCTTGCCCAGTATATCCAAGTGCTCAACGACCACTCCACTTGCAACGTGCAGACGATGACTGACGTTGTCGAGGAGGGTGCGTGTTCGCCTCCGTTCTCTCTTATTTCGACCCGTTTACCCGCCAATTGTTTACCCGCCAATTGTCAATTGTCTCTCTTTATTCATGTTTCAATGGCCTCTCACTCTCTTCACCCCTTGTCTCCCTCCCCTCTGTCCCCCCTTCATCCCGGCATTTTGTCTTTGGAAGGCATGGCTCGTCTGGATTGCGATGCCTATGCGCACGGGAACGTGAACGCCGAGGAGGCTCTGAGTTATTTCCAAACCCTCAAAGATGTACGTTCAATGAATTTGGAGGAGAAGGAGTTCTGCCTTGTGTACGGAGAGCGAGAGGACAGTTTGATGAGGCTTTTTTCTGCGTCATTGCTTCTGTACACAATGGCATGAAGAGAAGTATCAGAATATGGCACGACGAAGAAGGGGGAGACACACTGACCTATCGTCACGTTGTCATGGTCTTTCCTCTCTCCCCTTCCTCCTTCCTCCCTTCTTCCCCCCCTCTCGCCCTTTCTCCCTGTCTCGGGGTGCTCAGTCCTGGAGATTTTCTCCCCTCTACGACGGAGAGCAGCCAGAGGAGAGGGCGGTGATGCTACACGCTAATAGCACATTGATTTATCAGACACCCGGCCCGAATCCGGAGGAGGACAACAGCGCTACCGAGGTGTACATTCAGTGTGGACCGACGCACTTGAGTGGAGGGGTGAGTCACGGACACGGGACGGGATGCAGGGAGGGGAGCAGGAAAGGATCTTAGGGAACAGGGCATCTTCTTTTTTCATTTTATCCCTCTTTGGTGTGAAGTGAAGTGGAATGTGGTCGCAGGCGTGCTGCTCTATGTTACCAGTTTATTGACAACCCCATCGTACCATCCTCAGGACACAAAATCCGACGTGATCCTGGACGTACTTTCCCATATGGCCTCTACAAGTGCCTATCAAAGACTGCGAACGGAGCAGCAGCTTGGTTACATAGTGTTTGCCTTCCTACGCCGCCTGAACGGGGGCCAGGGGTTGAGTGTGGTGGTCCAGTCGCCCTCCGCCTCGCCGCCCCAGTTGGATGGCTTCATTGAGGTGGGGAGGGACGGAATGGGCGCAGAAAAGGGGACTGTGGAAGCGTCGAAAAGGATAGGCTTTCAAGATTTGGTCGGTTGCTTTTGTGGAACGTGCATTCATGCGTATATTAAGGCTATGTTCTCATTACCCACAGGACTGGATGGCCGATTTCCGCGAGAAGGAGCTGGGGACACTGTCGGACGAAGATTTTGAGTCGCATCTGTTGGCAGTGGAGTCCATGAAGCTCGAGAAGGTGGGAACGAGGGGGAGAGAGATGAAGGGGATGGAAGAGAGGATGTGCGCAAAAGTGGTGATTTTCTTACCACATCCTTTTTGGATCACAGGACAAGAGGCTGAGCGAGGAGGCTTACCGGCACTGGGCTCAGATTGTCGAACGTCGTTATGACTTTTACCGAGAGAAGAGGTGCGCATTCCCCTCAGTCACCTTTTCCGCTTCCTTCCTTTTCGAATTCTGTGTTCCGTTATCCCTTCTCCATTGTCGTGAGCTCCATACTCCGCAGACCCGTCTTGTGCGTTCTCGCTGTGCCCCTCTCCATGTGACCTTACGCCTTCCCACGCGCTTTCGTCATTCCACCTGCAGAGAGGTTGCCGTTCTCCGCACGCTCAGCAAACAAGACTTGCTGTCTTTCTGGGATACCCACATCTCCGCGGCCACCGCCCCCGCCCGGAGAAAGCTGGCCGTGTACGTCCATTCCTCCAAGCATGCCAGCGACACGTGCCGTCCTGGTGTATCGGAGACAGGGAGAGGCGTGATACTGGTGGAGTCGATGGAAGCCTTGCGGAAGCTGAAGCGGGGCTTGAGCTTGTTTCCGGCGCCGGGAGAGGTGGAGTGGGAAGGACGCGAGTGAGGAGAAAGGAAGGTGTTGTCAGACGAAAAAAAAAAACTTGACGAGATCTTGTGTACTTAGACTAGCGAATAGTTTATTGCGCAAAGCTTGTCATAATGTAAGAAAGTGAAAGATGCAAGGTGAAGAATGATGACGCTTGATGCGTGTTCATGTAGTGAACATTCACTCTTGTATCAAGGTTGTCGAAGTGTTGCGTGATTTGGGAAGAAAATCACAAAAATACAGAAAGAAATGAGGCATCGAAGCCTCTCTAGCGAAAAAGTAACGCCAACCCGAGATAAGAATAAAGGTGGCGCATGGTCCTTGAAAGCCCTTCGCTGGATCGATATGTTTCTGGTTCCAAATTTCATTTTAAAATTGCTTCCTTCCCATGTGTATGGTTTGCTTGAACTATGCCTCGTCACACAACGCCTCCAAAAGCGCGCGGACCGCGGGAGGGACGGTTGGACTTGCTACCCCCTTCTTTTCTGTGCCTCTTTTTTTCTTCTCACCCAAAGACACTATGGCCGAGGATAGCTTCGCTAGGTCATCTGACCTAAGGTACCTGCAATAAAGGGATGGGAATGGCGGGAAGGCGAGATAGTTCAGTGGGTTTCAACATCGGAAAGGATGAGGTGAATACATAGCGTTGCTCGTACAAACAAGCGCACCATCCTGAGCACACAAGGGGAGAACACCGATGAGATTGGGAAAACGGGTAAGTACAGTGAGAAAGAAGAACGTAATGAAAAGAAGGGAAGCGAGTAGAGGTAGAGGAACAGCGGGACGAGAGGGAGGGAGGTTCACGTACTTGGATAGGTAGATTAGAAGCTGGAAGTCTGCTAGCTTGCTCAGAAGCTTCTTGTCGCGCGTCTCCAGCCATCTGTGTGGACCAAAGGCAAGGAAATAAATCTCAGATGCGATCGCCCTCCCCCCCTCGCTGCCCCTCCCGTCTGCCTTCCTATCCCACCTGTTCCCTCTTTCTCGCCCCAGGAGGGCCGCTCGAAGATCCTCGTCGTCCTTCAGGGCCGGCAAGGCGTTTCGCACAATGGGGGACGCGATGGAGGGCGGCAGGGAGGACGGGGTAGAGTCAGAGGTGATGGCTAGAGGGAGGGTGAAGAGGGCCGCATCTACCTCCCGCCGTGTGCTCCCCGAGATAAAGACGTCGCTGGAGTCGCAAGGAGGGATACGAATGAGGGGGATGTACACGAAAAAGACGTAATGGCACCACAGGACTCCCTCTCCCCCGTCGTCAGTCTGCGTTGCCCCCATCCCTCCCTCCCTTCCGCCCCCCACCCCCTAACCTCGTCGTGGAAAGCAAGGTTCCCGCCCCTCCGTCCTGAATCAATCCATCCCAGACCATCTGCACTCCCTGTGGTGAGACCTGAAATGCCTCGACAGGATGCTGTGTATCGAAGACTGATGAGGTGTTCACAGCCAGCGTTAGGAAGGCGGAGCCGAGGGAGGGCGGGGAGGACGACACGGAGGCTTTCATGCTTTCGATCTGTGGGGTAATATTTACATTGAACATCATCGACTACCTACCTACCTATCTATCTATCTATCTATCTATCTATCTATCTATCTATCTATCTATCTATCTATCTACATGTTTCATGGAACATCATCGACTCCCAACCTATATATCTATCTGTCTGTCTATCTATCTATCTATCTATCTATCTATATATATATATATACATGTTTCATGCAACATCATCGACGAGCTGAGCTCCTTCCCTCTGCAGCCCTTTCCGTGTCCCTCGCCATCTTTAAGCCGTTCAATAAAAACTCCTCATCTACCCTCCCTCCGTCCCTTCCTCCCTCCCTCCCTTCCTCCCTCCCTCCGTCCCTTCCTCCCTCCCTCCCTCCCTCCCTCCCTTGGGTCCCATCCACTTCATACCTGCAAGCGTGCCGCTATCACAACTTCCTGGGCGTTCAAAAACTCGCCTTCTTCCCCGCCGTCCCTCCCTCCTTCCCGCCCTCCCTCCCTCCCTCCCTCCCTCCCTCCGGGCCTGGCCACGATCCAGCCAATAAGACCCCACCCAAAGCCGGCGGCAACGCGCGAGGCGCGTGCTAAGATGGGGTTGAGGAGTGGAGAGGAGGAAGGAAGCGAGGAAGGGGGGGAGGAAGGGCGGTGGGAATGATGGTGGAGTTGGTACAGGCCCCGGTCGTCGAGACAGCCGCAGGGGCTGGGGGAGGAAAGGGGAGGAAGGGGAGGAGAGAGGGAGGGCGGAGGGGAGAAGGACAGAGGTGAGCGTAGATGACACGGGAACTTTCAGTAAATTGCTTACACGACAGCTATGGGGTGAGGCAAGTGCTCTCGATGCGTCGACACCTATTCCTTCCCCCCTCCCTCCCCTCTTCCCTCCCTCCCTCCCTCTCTCCACGCACCCATGCACCTGCCATTCCTCGTCCACCTCCAGAACAGCTGCCACGTGACCAACATTCCTCCCTCCCTCCCTTTCTCCCTCCCTCCCTTCCTCCACCCATCCGTAAAGAAGCCCCACCCGCCGTGCTCCTGAGGGAAGCCGCGACACGAAGGCGGTTACGGCGGAGGGATTGACGGAAACCCGGGCCAGGAAGGGGGAGTCCGGGCGCTTCACCTGCTCAATGATAGGGATGGAATTATAAGGATAGCAGGGAGTGGGCTGGAGATTCTGGGCGAGATACGAGGGGGAGGGGGAACGACGCGGGGTCCTTGCAGGGGAAGGACGTTGGGGAGTGGGGACGCGGCGCGTTTTGCCAGTGAGAGGACAGGGGCGCGAAACATTTTTTTTCGGGTGGCGCGCGGGAGGCAGTCCTAGGATAAAATTTTCGGTTCTGTGACTCCTCCCTCCTCCCGCAGCCCTCCGCCTCGTCCTCCTTCCTTTCCTCCCTCCTTCCTCCCCTCCCCCCCGCCCTTGCCTACCTTATACAGCTCTATTTCCCGAAAGCTGGTGGTTTCCCCCGCCATTGCGGGCGTGTATGCATACTCGGGGTAGGGCACGAAGGAGGAGGAGGAGGAGGAGGAAGGCGGGGAGGAGGAGGAGGAGGAGGGAGGCAGGAGGATCGTGTCTCCTTCTTGAAGGCCGGTCAGAGTAGCTAGGCCTGGGGGGAAAGATGTCGTGAGGCCCCCCACGCTGTGTCGCGGCGCTCTCAGCGCGGACATTTCCCCCTGCTTTCTTACTCGTCTTCCCTCCCATCCCGCCCCACCTTTCGTGAACGGCCGCCCGCCAGGTTTTTGTCTTCTCACCCGGAGTCCTAGCGTGAGGGGGGGAGCAGGTCAATTACCTTTGACAAAAATATAGCCTTTCAAAAGCCCCTCACTGCCACCGACCGGACACCGCTGCCCGGAGAGAGGAGAGAGAGAGGCCGAGAAGCAGCAAGGCGATGGGCTCACCGTTGGCTTGATGGGAAGCGACCAGGCCTTGAGCGAGCAGGTGATGCCGGAGGGTCTGCGGCGTGGTGGCTGGGGGGAGGGAGAGCACGCGATCCTGACCGTCGCTCAGGAGTAAATGGATGGTCAATGCCTCACCGTGGCTGGCAGGCAGGCGGGCGCGTGTGTGGAAGAGGTGCGGGCTTTGTGAGACGGCGGCGTAAGGAGTGCATCGAGGTACCCTGAGAGCAGGAGGTTGACACAGGTAAATTCCTCCGAGACCGCAAGAAAATGTCATACCTGTGGTTTTCACACGTGTCTCTTCTTTTTGCTTGGCGTAAGGGTGGATGCGGGCTGGGAGATTTTTCGTTGTCGGTCGGTCTGGTTTTTGGGTTAGGAGGGGACTGGGAGGGTCGCGAGGCTTTGTTTCCGGCAGGGGTGGAAGCACGCTTGATGCCCTCTACTGGCCATAGTACCAGACACGATAGGAGCCCAAAAACAAATAGAGAGGTAAGCGTGATGTGTTTTCGTGGTGAAATACTAGGGGAGACGGTATTTCGTCTTTGTGGAGGCCAGCTAGCCTCCCCGGAAGTGCTGTCCGTCACCAGCATGCTCGTCCTCCACCCGGTGCCAGTCTTTCAAAACACCTCCAGCACCTGGCCGCTCCCAATGATCCTGCTGCACGTGCCCTGATAGATTAGGTGGGGCGACAGGATGATGGAGGATGTGTGCATGGGCTGATTAGCGGTCTACCATCGGGGTCTGGTCGATCGGGCCTAAGGATCGATCATGACGACCCTCCTTGCGTGCGAGGTTGCTGGATGAGTACCACATTTAAAAGTGCCACGGCCTGGCCCGCATTACCTGCGGCGAAGGAGACGGCAATCTTTCATGCATATTCTCGCATGCCTTTCAGTGTTCTCGTTTCGCACAGGCGCGTGTTTGCGATGTATCAAACCATATACGTCGTTGCCTCGCTTTTCTTTTCGTCTGGCAGCATTTCCTCTCGCTCTTGATGTTGCTTTTTGTTCTACATGTCCGTTATCCATCCAACAGTGTTGATACCGGCGCAACAGTAAGCATGCTACTCTATTTCTCGTGTCAGAAAGCTAGCTAGTACCTGTACAGATCATCATTCTCGGAGGGAGCTGTTCACAATGCGCTTTCAGGAAGGAGGTAAACTGGCATGTCTATTCCTGACATTCTACTTTTCTATGCACCTTTACAGGGCCGTCGTCTCTCCGGAATGCCTCCGCACCACAAGACAAGGATAAGACGGATCATTTTATCTAGTTTGGTGTCGTCTTATGTCTTGTTCCTCATCAGTATCACCTGTCAAGCCGCTGCGCGCCTGGCCAATACCAAGCAGCAGAATTCCAGCTTTTACAATGAAACCGCTGTCAGGGTGATGCTCGACTATGCTGCAGCAGCCTATTACTGCAGAACCAGCGCGTGTGAAGCGTGGGCATGCAGGTAAGTGCATGAGAAGGAACAAGTTACAAATGGGAAGCGCGAGATGAGGAAGCACGGGTCTGAGCCATGGGCCATAAGTTCGCATCGACGAGCAATCTTCACGTCCTCTCTCCTTCTCAAATCCAGTGCCTGCTCCCGGCACCCGCGCACGGAGGTCAGGCGCGTGTACGACAACGTTCACAATGGAAATGGCTTCGTGGGTTGGGACCCTGTGGAAGGTAAGGGGCTATATAGATGTGGAAGTGATCCACAATTCGATCAATCTGTTGGTGGAATCTGAGGGCACCTTTGTGACAAGCCGCGGCACGAAAATTTCCATCTGAGATGTGTCGCTCAGTAAGAATGCCGCCAAATCGTGTCATGCATACTATATTGTGGGGAGCACAGGGGTCGTTGTGGTGTCCTTCGCGGGTACCGACACGAGCAGCGTGGCGAACTGGATCGACGATTTGGACGAGGTGAAGACGCCCTGGCCCCTACAGGGCTGCCAGGTGCGGCGAAAATGGGAGGGAGGGAGGGAGGGAAAGAGAGAGGGAGGGGTCGATTTGTTGCGCGCTGGGAAGAAAGCGAGGAGGGAGGGAGAAAGGGGGGGGAAAGGGCCCCGTGCCTGTCGCTCCCCCTTCGTCGTCCGCCCCACTGATAGACGTTTGCGTTGTCTGTAGGAGTGCAAGGTTCACGCGGGGTTCCTGACTACGTACTCGGCATTGCGACCGCAGCTACAGCCTCTGGTCGAAGCCCTCGTGAGGGACCATCCCCAGGCGCCGGTCTGGGTCACGGGTAGGGAGGGAGGGAGGGAGGGAGGGGAGGGGAGGGAAGGAGATAGCATTCGAAGAGTCCACGACGAAGGGGGAAGTTAGGGCATTTTTAAAGCGACACGGCCTCTAATCCTCTTTCGGCCCTCCGTGCCAGGCCACTCCCTGGGAGCGGCCTTGGCAGTCCTGTGCATGGTCGACCTCCTTTCTCTTTCGTACCCTGTCCGGGCCGTCGTCAACTTTGGGCAACCACGCGTGGGGAATCAGCATGTAAGGGACGCGGGGGGGGTAGGGGAGGCAGGGAGGAGGAGAAAGTAGCAGGGAGGCAATGTCCAGTTCTTTGGAGTGATGCTGCCCAGTGGAACTCATGAAAGAGCCGTCATTGCTCTCCCTGACTTCCTCCGGACCCTCCCACTCAGTTCTCCTCCTTCGTGGCCGCCCAATCTGCCTCCCTCTCCCTCTGCTTCTACCGCCTCGTTCATCATCGCGACCCAGTACCTCACCTGCCTCCTGCCTGTGCGTCCCGGGGGAGGGAAGGAGGAAGGAGAGGGGAGGAAGGAAAGAAGAAGGGCAACGGGTGATGTCTGGGGCCGTAAAGGGTGTCAGGGGGGGGTTCTGAAGAGATGCGCCGGCGTGACGGAGGCCATGACCGCCTGCTTCCTGACTTACTCATCTTCGGCTTACGGCTCGCTTTGCCCGGTCCCTTTCTTCCCTCTCTTTTTTGCCTCTTCTGATATACTTCCCTCTGATCCCCACCCATCCTTGGCCCTGCCTCCTAGCTTTCGGCTTCCACCATTCCCCCTTCGAAGTCTTCTATACGAAGAATGAGACCTACTACCACATTTGCGACGCCACGGGTGAGGACAAGCACTGCTCGGACCATTACCTGATCGATCCCAGCATCAAAGATCACCTTAATTATCTCGGTACGATCTCCCCACCCCCTTCCGCCCCTTTTCTGTTCGGTCCTTCCCTCCTTGCCATGTCCGTCTGTCTCGAGGCTTGGGTGGCGGTGGGGCCCCCGCCCACGGCCGACCGAGAATTGCCTCTCTCTCTCGTCCCCTCGTTTGCCCCATTGCTTCTTACCTGAGCTTTTCCCCCATGGGGTTTCCTCTTGCTTCCGTAGGACTTCTCTTTGGGGGGGAAGAGGTGGAGGGGCGCTTGCAGGAGTTGATGCATTCGACGGGGTGGGAGATGGAGGCCTCCGTGCTTGTGAGCGCGTCTTAAATAGAGAGGTGGTAGACCGTGACAAAAAGGAGGATAGGGAGGGAGAAAGGGGATGAGAGAAAGGAAGAAAGCCGCGTAAGATGGTGAAGGCCTCGAGGTGGAGTGCGCGGAGGGAAAAGAGCTTTGATGGACGCCATCGTCTTGCAGCACGTAGAGGCAAACAGAGGTGCAAGGGCTGTTGTGAATTTTTTAATGGGGAATGTATACAAGCAATGTAGGGTATGATGTGGATATGGGAAGAGAACAAATAATTTCTTCGGGCAGGAGAGGCGATGGCCAAGAGACATAGGCTCCCCACACTGTACAGATCGAGGAGGGGCAGATACACCTTACATTGAGAGCGTGATTCTTCAAAGGGGATTGTGAGAAAGCAAAGCAAGTGGTAGCGAAGAGAGAGATTTTGCGCTCTGCCGAATATACACCGTTACTTCTGTCCGAATCTTCCTTTTCCCACCCTCACCTCCCTCTTCTTCTCATCCTCCGCCACATCCTGAGGGCCTCAGCCTAACAAACGACTCTCTTCCCCATCCACCACCCGGGCTTCTGCCTCCACAATCCTTCCCGCCCCCTCCCTCGTTACTGTCTTCTCGCTTCCTTGGTGTAAGCGCGCTAGACTCCTCGCCTGCCTCACCCTCCCGCCGTCCCCACCATACCAACGAAACAGCTTCCATCCTTCCATCCACCCGGTCCCGATCAAGGAGAGGAGGAGCAGACGGCCCCACTCCCTTGGAGGCAGAGGTACGACTCCCAAGGTCTGGGCGAGGGAGGGGAGGAGGAGGAAGAGGAGGAGGAGACCGAGCACCGCCCCCGCCCAGACCAGGAAGGCAGGATTGGAGGCCAAGCCTTTAAGGAGGAGGGGCTGATGGAGGGAGCGGAGTTGCAAGGCAAGGAATACATGCCCGAGGAGCCAGCCGTTGAAATACAATGATTGCCGATACTCCTCGTGCGCCTTGAGGTCGTTCCCCCCCGCCCCCCCCGTCCACCCCACCCAGCCAGCAGGACGATGGCGAGGAGGGAGATCCCTCCGCCGACAATGGCGCGGAGGAGCTCCCGGTCAAAGAACGGGGAGAGGCCGTGGGGGGGGCGAAGCATCAGGTCGCCGTCTGCCGGCTCCAGGGTAAAGGTGACGGAGGCGCCCACGTCCATGAAGAGCTCAAGGAGGATGATCTGCATGGGGGAGAGGGGGAAAGGGGCGAGGAGGAAGAGAAGGAGGAGGGCGGCCTTGGCGCCCAGGTAGAAGGCTAGGGCCTTGCGAAAATTGGAGTGGAGCCTCCGGCCCTCCCTCAAGGTCTCGACCAGCGCCGTGAAGTCCTCACGAGCTACCACAATGCCGGCGGCGGCCTTGGCCAGGTCCACGCTCCTAGGAAGAGCAGGGGGAGGGGAGGGAGGAAGGCAGGAGGCGAGGAAGGGCGGAGGGAAGAGAGAATACAAACGATGAGCGCCAAATAATTTCGAATGCCTGCGGGAGGAGGCAGCTTGAGGCTTCCTTATGTGCATCAGTTGTCTCCCCTCTCTCCCTCCCTCCTTCCACTCGCTCTGCCTCTCCCTGCTTTTATGTCCCTACCTTCCCATCGCCAAGCCCACGTCTGCGGCTTTCAGGCTCAAGGCGTCGTTCACGCCATCCCCCGTCACCGCCACGACGTGCCGGCCCTCCCTCCCTCCCGGCCTCCCTCCCTCCCTCCCTCCCTCCTTCTGCAAAGCTTGCAGGAGCGCCAGCTTGTCGTAGGGCGTGGCACGACAAAACACCGCACCGTGCTCGATCAGCTTTTCGTCCGCTTGCCAGCCTGGGGCATCGGGACAGACCACCGAATACTGCTCCTCCGTCCCGCCCTCCGTCCCGCCCTCCGTCCCTCCCTCGGCCCAGCCCTCCTCCACGGATTGGTAGGTGGACACGGACGAAGACAAACGTCGGAACGCCCTTTTTTTCTTCCCGGATCCTTGGGACGAGGGCGGGGTGGAGGAGGAAGGGGAGGGAAGTATCCCAACCTCGCGGGCCACCGCACAGGCAGTCCGTTTCTGATCCCCTGTGACCATCACTACTCGGATGCCGGCCTCCCGACATACCCGGAGGGCGGCCGTGGCGTCCGCCCGCACGGGGTCCACGAAGGCGAGGAAGCCGACCACGGCGGCGGAGGGGAGGAGGGCGAGGAGGGGGAGGGAGGGAGGGAGGGAGGGAGGGGGAGGGAGGTTATATTCCCTCTCGTTCCGACCTAAGCGTTGTTGGGCGCCGACCAGGGCCGCCTTTGTCGTGTGGGCCACCGCAAAGCCCAAGACGCGGAGGCCGTTACCACATAACGCCTCCAAACGGCTCATCAGCCGTTGCCGCCCTTCCCGACTCAGCCGGCGAGCCGCTCCCCGCGTCCATACGTGCTCGCATTCCTCCACCAGCACATCCGGGGCCCCTCGGAAATAGACTATGGCCCTCTCCTTCCCCTTCTCCCTCCCGCTGCTTCTGTCCCCCCTGTGCACCCCGACACGCTGCATCCAGGCCCCCACCATCCCTCCCCCTCCCTCCCCCCTCCCTCCCTCCCTCCCTCCCTCCCTCCCTCTTCCACCGAGAACACCCAGGCAGCCACTTTCTTCGCGAAAGGATCAAAGGGCACCTCCCCGAGTAGGGAGGCTTTCGACGCTTTGCGCCGCAGGAGGGAAGGGATTTCTTTGTGAAGGTAGCTCTTCGTCTGACGGGAGCATGGAGCCAGGCAAAGAGGGTGGAAGGGAGCGAGGGAGGGAGGGAGGTAAGGGGGAGGTAAGGACAAATGAGACGAGTTATGAGTCGACCCAACGACAACACTAACGGCTACCCCATCGGGCAGACCGCATTCCTCCAATCAGGCCATCGACTCAAGACCTTTCCCCCTCCCTCCCTCCCTCCTTCCCCTTACCTGCACAGTCAGCCCACCGGCCCCATCCTGAAGCAAGTACGAGAGCAAAACTGCGCGGTCGAAGACGTCGGGCAGGCCCTGGACAGGGGCGAGGCTGGGCGCCTCTACCTTCGTCGCCTCCCCTTGGGGTGGCATACGATTGCCCTCCCCTCGTCCTGTGCTTTCGCCTTCCTCCCCTCCCTCCCCTCCCTCTTTTCCCTCTTCTCCCTTCCGGTCACCTATGCCTTGCTTGTAATTCCCACCAGGGGCAAGCGAGCTGGTGGACGAGGTAAAGGCCCATGTCTCCAGGAGCATGCGCAACTCTCCTTCGTCGAGAGGGACGTCTCTTCTCCCTCCCGCCCTCCCTCCCTCCCTCCCTCCCCTCCCCCCCTCCCCAAGCCCCTCCTCGACTCCCTCTTCCTCCTCTGCCACCTCTTCCTCCCCTTCCCCTCCGGAGGGCAGGGCGATCGCCGACAAACTCAAACGGTTTTCCGTTAACGTCCCAGTTTTGTCCGTTAAAATCACATCCACGTACGCCAAGGCCTCCTGAGCCTTGAGACTCTTCACATAAATGCCCTTCTCGGCTAGGGCCTGTGCGCCCACCGCCAGCACGGCCGCCACCAGGAGAGGGAGCTCCTCTGGGATCGTGGCAAAGGCCAAAGAGAGGGCGGTGAGCAGGACTCTCTGCCAGGCACCGGCCCCCCTCCCTCCCTCCCACTCCCGCAGCGCGCCCACCAGGGCCCCCAGACCGGAGACACAGAGGGCAAAGAGGGTGAGTCGGCCCGCCAGAGACTGCAGGAGGGATTGCAAGGGCGTCCGCGGGGGCCGAAGCCGGCGGGAGTGACGGAGAAGGCCCCCCAAGAAGGTGTGGGGGCCAGAGCGGAAGACCAGCCCTAGCCCCTTCCCGCGTACCACCATGGTGCCTGGGGGAGGGAGGGAGGGAGTGAAGGAGGGAGGAAGGGAGGGTGAGCGCATCGCCAAGCTACTTGGAAGCATGGCCTCGCGGTTTGGCATCACTCCCTATCTCCCCCCTTCTTTCACTGCCGCCACCCCCCCCGCGGACCTGCATAGGCCTTCTCCTCGCTGATCAATACATCCTCGCCCGCTCCTTCCTTGCCCTCCCTTTCCTGGCCCTCCCCTTTCCCTCCCCCCTCGCCTTCGCCCATCACCACCACTGACAGCACGGACGACCCGGTCTCCTCCCCCTCTCCTCCCCCTCCCCCTCCCCCTCCTCCTTCTTCCCCTCCTCTCCCTCTTCCTGCTCGCACGCCGACTCGTTTGGGGTTTGGAATACTCTCTCCCGTCACAGCCGCCTCGTCGATTTCCAGCGAAGTCGCAGAGAGAAGAAAGAGGTCCGCGGGTACTGCCTGCCCCGCCCTGTTCATGAGGGCCCCAAAAAAGGCGCGAAAAGAGCGAGCGAGAGCACGGGGGAAGGGAAGAGAAGGACGCACGGTTTTGAGAATGTAACGGACGATCAACACGGTCGTTGCTCTACACGAAGGGAAGCACGAGCGACAGGGAGCCATGTCCGGGCATGATTAAGAGCACGAGCCCCCCCCGAGCTCCGTGGCTATGTGCTCCGCCTGCGCAGAGAGGAGACAAACGTGGATGAGAAGGGGCGTGAGGTCCTACCTGAGAACTACGAGGTCACCTGGCACCACCGTGGCCGCCGCGACCTCCATCTCTTGCCCTTCGTCTCGAAGCACAGCGGCAAGTTTGGGCACCTAGAGGAGGGGAGGAGGGAGGGGAGGAGGACGAGAAACACAGGGGGCAGGATGGCGGGGAGGGCACCGGATAAGAGGATAGGTCTCGGATTGCAGAATTGTTGTCATCTTCTCCTCCCGTTCTTCCGTCCGTCCCTCCCTCTTTCCCTTCCTTCCTCCCTCCCTTCCACCACCTTCCTCACCGTTGATTGCAGCCTGGCCAGGGCCCGCTTCGCCCGATATTCTGTGATTATCTCTGCGTTAATCATCAAGAAAATCACCACCAGAGCCGTGCAAGATTCGTGCACGGACCCGACCAGGGCATAAGCCACCCCGACCACCATCAGCAACAACTGCGGTCCTTCGTAGAGTTCTTTCAAGAAGATCGATAAATAGGAGGGCGCGTCGGACGTGCTGACCTCGTTGGGACCGCATTGAAGGAGTCGTGCTCGTGCCTCGACGGAGTATAAGCCGTGGGATACATCTGCCCCTAAGATATGGATGGCAGCATCCAAAGACAGCGGTGGGAGGGTGGGGTGCGCAGAGCCTTGCCGACTTTGTTCTCCTCCTCCCTCACCCGCCCGAGCGACCACCTCAGCGAATTGAGGAGGAAGTGGAGCTAAAGGTGGCAGAGACCTCTTTCCTCCGACGGCGCTTTCGCGAAAATAAGAATGAAGCGGGGGCAGGGAGATTAAAATCAGCAGGACGCCCGCCAAGATGAGACCAAAGACCATATGTTTATTATAGAAGAGGGAAGAATGGAGTGGAACAGGTGCAAGAGCACTGTACAAGCCATCGGCCAGTAGTAGGACTCCGATGAGACCCGCTGCGCCCCATGTGAGAAGAGTGGTAGCGGGAAAGGAGAAAAAGAACATGCAGCAGGCCAGAGAGGAGATGGTGAACGTGCGAAAAGCGATCAGAGCGGCGCCCGGACAATGCTCTAAGGCGAAGAATCTTGATTGAGAAGGATGCTTTTGAATAGACGAGCTAACGAAAAGGTATGATGCGTCCGTGTTGTGGCAAGTGGTAATGCACACGTGTAGACGGGCACTTGGACTAGCCTGCGGTGATTCTTGAAGGAAGATTCAGCACGCGATGAGAAGGGGAAGAAAATATCGGCTAAATTTTCTTCCAAGATCCATGAGATGACACTTTTAAAAGTCTTGAAAATAGATTGATGTCAGCTGTAAGTTCAAGACGTGGTGCGACATTGTGTGTGGTATGCATGGCTGCTTGGAAAAATATCCAGGCACAACGCCGATGATTTAAATTTCAAATCCGCTGCCCCCGTCCACCGTTGGGAGGTTCAACGCCTCGTATCCAGCGCTTAGAGTGTCATGTATTTGGCATTCAAGGTTTGATTTGGTTAAGCTGAAAGATACAATGGACTATTTTCTGTTCCAAAATATCTTAGTGTGCATTCATCGGCGTTTTCATGGGTCGCGAAGCGAAACGTTTCAAAATTATGCATCAGTGGAATTGAGCACTTTCTGCTTTTCAGCCTGCTGCACCCTAGCAAGAAGTAAGAGGGGCGATTCGGTGAGGTTAAAGGCACAAAGAAATAATGAGTTTTATTCGATGAAAAGCAACAGCAATATCACTAAAGTTCATGATCATCACGTCTCATGGAAAAATGGCTCAGGTGGGGGTCAACTCTGAATGCTGCAAGTAAAGATCAGAAGGACAGTATGATTAATTATTGAGGATGGGAGGCATGCACTGTGTCTCGTCAGCCTGCCAAATAACCTTCGCCACTGTGAAATGTCTTGAGTGCATCCAGAAGCCTTAAATCAGCCAGGCGACGATCTCACTAATTCTAACTCTCGGAAAATCTAACTTCGAGCATAGAAAATAAAATCTCAGTAAAGCATTCCTCTCGCATAAGATATGACCTCTCCCTCACCCAGATCTTCGAGCAAGCCCTTTGTAAGGTCTTTAATTTCCTACTTCAACCTTTTGCCCCTTGGTAGGTGTCTGAGGCGTCTCTAGCCGCTTCGCCAAGCAAGTGGAATGAGCCCAACCACCACGATTGTGCTCGTCTTGAGATTTGGCGATATGCTCTCCAGGGATGAACTCATGCCCGCACTCAGGACAATGACTGGATTTGAAATGCGCCTTGACTACTCGGAAACCTCGGCGTTTCATGTCGTCGTCCGCTGCAGCTTCCTCCTCTTCGCTTGTCCCGTGCCCGGTATCGGACAGCCGGGGCAGATCACGACGACGTTTTGCTACCGCCAGCGCATGGATCTCTATCAGCCCTTCTTGTTCAATCGCGCTTTCTTCTCCCTTCCGGTCGCCAGCCACTTTCTCCTGCCTCCCCTCACCTGCAGGCGTCGCTTTGACATGCTCCAGATGGACTTCGTAAGGAGATCCATACGAAGAATACATGATCTGCCTTTCTTCTGCCGTCTGAATTAACGCCTTTTCGGCCCCCTCCAAATCAGCCTTGTCCAAAACTTTGCGGCGCTTCACCCCCTGGCTCCGACGGGTGCTGTGTTTTTTGGTAGTAGAAGAAGAGGAAGACGGGGGCGAGACCCACAAATGGACTTTGAAGTTGTAGAGCTCTCTTGGCTTCTTTTCGTCCATTGTGGCCTGCTACCCGACGGGGGAATGAGTTATTCCGATAGTGTGGATTGTGGATGTGGGAGGAAAATAACGAGATGGCGGGCTGTGAAGCGACTTCGCAGGTAGTATTCTGTGCATACATCTGCTTGAAGCCATTGAAAATCACTAATCCATCTCCACTAGCTAAGATATGGCCATACTCGTCCATAGAGAGAATCTACAATAATGCACATGCATACAGTTCTGATCCCCCCGGATCCCTTCTAAGACAGCTCCTCTGAGAGATCTCCAGAGACCTCAACTACACGAACCTCGACGTCCTTGACAATAAATCCAGTCCCCAGCACTTCACCGCTTTTCAGTGAAAGGCTTTTTTTCAGTTCGTAGATTGAAGGCATAATCTACATGTTTTGAAAGTTGTGAGAGGAGTAGGGCGTGCTGCCAACATTGTTCTGTTGACAACTGCTCCCAATTCAGCCTTTTCCATACACGCAGGCGTTTGGACAAATCGATCGACCCCACAGTGAACGAAAAATATTTGTGGCTACCTCAAAAGGAAAGGAGATAGGCCACTCAAATCAAAGGAGAGTAGGAAATGCACGGGGAAAAGTGACATGTTGCTGTTGTAGTTGCTGTAGGAGCTTTCCTTCCCCGCTAGAACTGGTAGAAGCATCGCTTTTTGGATTATGGCGAGTGTTCTGATGTCACAGATCCCAGCAGCCACACCTGACCACAATATGACCATTTGTAGTCGATTGTACCTGCTCTGTATGGATTCTTGAACTTTGCGGTGTACAAAGAGGCTCTGCTCGAAAAGTATCCTGGCGGAGGGACATACTCGTTTGCTGCTTCTACTGCTCTCCCGCGCTTTTGTCTGATAAACTCTTGTTATTCCCTCAGCATGAAACCCTCATCGTGCTCCCAGAGGCGAAAGAGATAAACAAAAGGGGACCGTGACAACCAGAGGTGAACTCATTCGTAGAGTTCGAAATACAAAAGAACAAACGATGTGTGCATTTGACATATCTCGTAATCGTTTCTTTCATCCTGTAGCACAGGCCAGTTGCCTCAAGTTTCTTTCTATGTATGCCACGCAGGACGACCTTTCACATGCTCTTTGTCAAATATTATGCCTTTTGTCATATCTGGATCGGCGTAAGCACTCAAGCTAGCTCTCTATCACAGGCCTCCAGGCCGCCACTCTCTACCGATGTTTGTGAATAGATAGATAAAATAGCGCTTTCCGGGCATGTGCCATGCCGAACAGAGATATCATCCGGCTAGATACACCCAAAGAGGTATTACCTTTTTCCTTGAGGAAGAAGTTATTGCCACAGTTCCGCCTATTCTGGTATTAATCTATACCTTTCTTCTCCCAATGAGTACCGTCGGTCTTTGAGCACTCTAATTGATAGCTATAGGACGGATGGCACGAGAGGGCGGACTTCCTGCCAACAGCGTTTGATTTGCTTTCAGGGGTACTTTTCATTCGTGATATTGATTTCGGAGTAATGGCTGCCCAAGCGTTCTTCGCGAACCTTCTTTTCTCTACCCACTAGTCCCTGTAGCAATCACTCAGTACCTACTTTGTGTGCACTTTGCCAATTTAAGTACCGTTACGATTCCCTGCCTCAGTACATTCTGGGCGTGCGCCTTCTCATGTCAGTACTGCTACTTCCCTGGCTGCCGTTCCGAGTCATTACTCACTTTTTGTGCGCTTTTCCACTGGCAACTTTAGCACTGGCAATACCTTGCTCGCTAGCATTTGTCTTCCAGTATTTCCAGCAAAACCCTGCCAACATTTTACGCAAAGCCTTTTCCATGTCCTGGAAGGGTTCAGTGCACTTATCCATTTGTCCTCGAACGTTGCCAGGCCAGAGTTCTTATTGTGTTGAGTTAGCAATTCTACAACGCAATCGCACGCCCGCTCCATGAGGCCTCGTTTGATGAAGGGGTTCGGGAAAGATGGCCCCAAATTTATCAAAGGGATTGACAACGGCACGTCCGGAAATGCGCACTCGACGAAGCGATTGACAGCTATTTCAATCCTTCCCTTGCCTGTATCACGCTATTTTTCAGCTCACGCTTTTCCTGCTCCGTCGCTGCGTGTAAGGCCTGAATATCGTCGTACAGGCCGTAAATTTCGTCACGCTCCCGCGAAAATTGCGTCGCGTCGAACGTTGGGTCATCCAGCCGGGCGCATGGTACTTTGCAAATCCAGCAAGGAAAATTAGTCCTGCTCCTGCCTTTCACCACATAGTAACGAGGCGCGCCTCCTGTTCATCACATGCCATGGAGGGGATGACCGGGACAATGTAAATAAGCAATCGATCGTCAGCAGCGTAGTCCTGAATCGATTTGTTGATCCCTAAGTCGTCCTCAGTTGATCTTTTTTGGAGTGACTCGTGTGGTTATGGTTATCGATCCTGTAATTGATGACAACAGATCGAATCATCTTTTGGATGTCTTCAATGCGCAAGACCGTTTCGATGATCATATCCCAGATATTCCAGGACCTCAAACATCCCAAAAGGGTCCGCCGGCTATTGAAACGTAGATGCCCTCTTCCTATCGATCCTTCACACATTTTAGCATTTACGACACAAAAGTCTTAAAACACCAGCCGCATCCTCTCTACACATTTTTGCTCAGAAGTATCTGACTTCTGTGACAAACTTTGCCTTTTACACACTAGCCGGGATCACCTTCACGAGAAACATGTTTTGTCGGGGTTAGGGTTAGGGTTGAGGTTAGGGTTACGTGCTTTCCAAAAACTTATCCGACGGCGCCGGGAGGTTATTCGCAGGAAACTTGTTCTTTAAAGCTGGGAGAATATTGTGTCGGCGCACTGAATCGAGACACTAAACAACGAATTTCTCAATCAATATTGGTAAAAATTATGCGTGATAGAGCGTTGTATAATTTGACATGGAATGCTATTTCCTCTGTACTTGCTTGTCCCGTCTCTGCGCTGCTTCTCCGACGACTTTCTAAGATAATCTAAAAAACGCGACAGGTAGTGTTACAAACACGATGACACGCAAAAAAAATGCTGCAACAAGCAATATGTCATCACAACAATGCAAAATTGCACCCAATGCGTCATTAGTCCTCCTGCGGGAGCTTCTGAAAAACGAAGGGGAGGACAATATCGGTTGTCGTGATCCCTCAGACATTTCTCCCACCACTACCTCCGCACTCCTGCATCAGCTTGGCATCGGCGGCTTGGATGGCCCTGTCATCACACTGCTACGCCGGGCCTTGGCCTCTCGTTTGCTTTCCCCGGATATGGCCAAGAGGTTAGGCGTGAAGCATGTGCGAGGTATTTTGCTCTACGGTCCACCCGGCACGGGGAAGACGCTCGTGGCCCGTCAACTTGCTGCCCTGCTGCATGCCCGTGAGCCCAAGCTTGTCTCTGGACCGGAGTTGCTTTCTATGTGGGTGGGCAAGAGCGAAGAAAACATTCGGTCAATTTTCGCAGACGCGGAGCAAGAATTTAAAGAGAAAGGGAGTCACTCCGCTTTACACGTCATTATTTTTGACGAGATCGACGCCTTGACTCGTAAACGGGGTTCATTGCGGGACTCGTCAGGAGTGATGGATAGCTGCGTCAACCAGCTGCTCTCGAAGATCGATGGACTGGCGGCATTCGATAATATTTTGTGCATAGGCACAACGAACCGAAAAGATCTGTTGGACGACGCCTTATTGCGGCCAGGGCGCCTCGAAGTTCACGTTGAAGTGGGTCTTCCAGACGAAGCAGGGCGGGCTCAGATTTTTCAGGTGCACACCAAAGGCTTTGCGACAGAAGGCTTGCTGGCCAGGGACGTGGAGTTCCCGCAGCTCGCGCGCCTGACCCCAAATTTCACAGGAGCAGAAATTGAAGGGGTGGTGAAAGGTGGTCTTTCCTTTGCGCTCCAACGTCAAATCAGCACGAACAAGAAGGCAGAAGAGGAAGGTCCAAGCCGAACCTCATACGATGATACGTGCACCGGCTCCGCCCCTCTATGCTTGTCCATGTTTGATTTGCTGCGTGCGCTTCGTGAAGCGAAGCCCCACTTTGGCGCCAAAAGCCAGCAATGGGCCACGCATCAACGATTGGGATTCATAGCATTCCGTCCCAAGGTGCCTGAGCTTATGCAGCGGCTTCTCTCCATTCTCGAAAGAGCTCGGCAAGACGGTCAGCTTCCCCTCGTGACTATTCTCCTGCAAGGACCTGCTGGGGCGGGAAAGACTGCGGTGCTTGCCCGCTTGGGGTCGTTGGCAGAGGGCTATACTTTTCGTCGACACTTAACAGGGCAAGAACTGGCCAGCTTGGGTGAAGAAAGCGCCTGCGACGCGGTCGTGCAGGCGGTGGAGGATGCCCACCAATGTCCTCGGTCCCTCCTCATGTTGGACGATTTGGAAGGCTTGATGCAATACGTACCTTTACAAGGCGGGCGCGTCTCCCTGCCTCGTCTGCACACCCTCCTTTCCGTCCTGGGTCGCCCTCCTGTCAAACAGTCGCGAGTGGGCGTAGTCTTAGCCACGACCTCGCTCGATGAACCGACCTTGCGTGCATTGGGCCTGTGGGAACGGTTTGGGATCAAGGAGGTCCTCCCCCTCGTCGAAACGGCTGACCACGTGGCCGTGCTTATGAATGGTCTGGGAGGGGCCTCACAGCCACCAGGTGGAACCAAAAAAGGCCCTTGGACAGTCCGTGAACTCCTTCAAGAGCAAGCGCTGTACGCACAGCACCGGAAACATGACGAGAAGCAGAACAAGATTGACGACGAGCAATAATGCGAGGAAAGAGGAGGATCAGATATTTCCGTGATAGAAGGGTTTGTAACCTTAAAGGAAAAAAAAGAACAAGTTCTTCGGTAAAGGCAGGTAATATGGAAGGTTATATTGGGCCACAATGAGGTCCGAGGAAAGTCGAGCAATAATCAAATGTGGAACGCGGTGATATTATGACGCTCGACAAAGAACAGATGTACGTTGGAGCGAATGGTTCCTGTAGCCACATCCAAGTCTAATGTTCTCGCAAGCATAGGCTCCCACATTCTCGGCCCTACCATATTGCTTTTCACCTTCTACATTCACGCTCGTTGAAGGTGTGTGTGTAGACAAGATAGTTGCCACCCCATGATCTAATCCAAACTATTTCCAATCGTTTTCTTTGCCTGCACTCCTCCATCCGTCTTCAAATCGCATAAGAGACAGTCTACAAAATATTAAGCTCAAAATCGACTCGGCAGAATAAAAAGATAATGCCTGATTACACGTCATTAGTTCACACAATCTCATTTTGTATTGTTGATTAAGAAATCATCCAAAGTCGTGAGATTTTTATCATTATTGCCTGATGAGTTGCAGACCTATATTGCACTGCGACGTCTCTCTTGACCCTAGATACCCGTTATGACAATGATCTGATCTGCACTTTTGTACAATGCAGCCGTGCAAACCATCTTTTCCTACCTTTGCCTCCCACGGACAGAGTGGAAGTAAATTGCTCTCCTCCCTCTCGCGCTCACACAGGATCGTGCGAAGTGGAGCGTGGTCTCACGACACATGCCCACATCATTCACTTTCATCCTTTGGAATGCCAAGCTCTTCCCCGCACGAGCCGTTTGATGTCACGCGAGGACACATGGCGCAGATGGTGGTGGAGGTAGTTGTTCCCCCTTCCGTCCGGCGCGATCCCGCACTGCATCAACTCCTCCATGACATTTTGCTCCGTTTGGGTTTTACAGAACTTTCTGTCCAGTCCTGTCCATTCTTCTTCTTTCTTGGAGTGGTTTGCTGTGGGGGAGAGACGCAGAGGCTGGTGACGCTGCCCTTCTATCATACCACCACGTCCCAGATTGTTGATGCGCCGGATTTCGAAGGCGGGGGGAAGCGGAGAGGAGGAGGAGGGGAGGAGAAGAAAGCGAACCAGGAGAGCCTCCAAGGCCGGGAGAGAGAGGTGCGGAAAGAGGATGGCGTTGCTCTGCCGTTGGAAAAGGAAATGTAGAGAGGTGTCAACATACTGCCATCCCTCCTTCTCATCGCCTTTTCCTTTCTACCTCCCTTCTTATTTGCGGTCAGTCCCTCAATACAATCTACATTTATTCATGGCATGCCTGTTTTCCCTTTCCTTCTTGGCCTGGAGCTTCCCCACCCACATCGGCGCAGGCACGTATGAGCTTGCCTCATCCCCACTCACCTCCCATTCCACCACCACCTTCTCGAACGCGCTCAGGGCATGGGCCAGCAGTGGTGTGGGAGGATTGACCACGCAAAGACTCGCTTTCAGCACCCGTTGGTGGCTCTGAGAACGAGCAGATACCGAGGAAGACAAAGCCGGGAAGGTTTCAAGGGAGGAGGGGGCTGTCGTCTGGGACAGGTATTTTTCGAGCTCCGCCACCACCTCCTCCTCTGCCTCCTCCCCGGCCGCCCCCTCCCTCCCGCCCACCTTGCCAGGGGTGGGGACCAGGGAGAGGACTGTGAAGCCCCCGCGGATGTTGTCTTGACGGTGCTTGGGCCCAGAGTGGTCGTCACGGGAGGCCGTGGGAGGGGAAGCGGAGAGCGAAGACGTCCAGTGCTCTTCGAACCGCACGGCATAATATGTTTTGGGTTTTACCTTCCCCCCATCGCCCACCTCTGTCGCTTCTGCGGTCTGTGTCTCTTTTCCTCCCCTTTCGTCTTGTTCCTCGCTCCCGTCCCCACCTACCTCCTCCTTCCCTTCCTCCCGCCCTTCCTCCCTCCCTTCCTCCTTCCCTCCCTGGCCTTCCTCAGAAACATCTGACGAGGAGTAGGAGGCGAAGGAGGCCACTGAGGAGGTCGTTGATAGGAGAGAGAAGACCGAATCCGATCGTTCCCTCCCTCCCTCCCTTCCACTGCCATCTTTCGATGGGGGCTTCAACGAAGCTCTACTGGCGCTTCCAAGTTCCCTGTTGTATGAAAGAAACACGCACAGGCTCAATTGCACCTTCCACCCCCTATCTTTGTCTTCGACGTTCGTCTCTCTCCCGCTCCCTTCTTCCAACTGCACCTGAGTAAAGCCTTGAGGAGGACCGACGCATCTTTCTGAGGGGTCATGGCGTAAAGCCAGACGTTGCCTTCCTTGTCGGCCAAGCTGCTGGGCAGTGAGGGGCGCGTGCAGGAGGAAGAATGGGAGGAGGAGGACCAGAGGGGATGGAATTCCTGGTCGAGGCGGTAGCAGGCGTTGTGCCGGAGAAAGGGGCAGCGGGAGGGAGGGAGGGAGGGAGGGAGGCAGGAAAGCAGGTGGTCATGGGCAGAAAGTACAAGGTTGCTGGAGGACTCGTGGATGGGAGAAGGTCGATGGCGAAAAGCGAGTACAATGCCCTGCGTGGGAAAGAGGACATTTGGGCGCCAGGGGGAGAGTGGTTGGAAAATTCTAATCAAATCTCTGCAGCCTTCTTTTCCCCCTCTCTCTTCTCTACCTTGGCGCCCGTGCGTAAAGATCGTGCCTGCAGCCAGGCAAGGGGAACGTAAGTTATGAGCAGGGAGGAGGCGTGGTGGCATGCCATGCGATGCAGGTAGTCTTGGGCCAGCACCTCCAGCTCCTCGTCGCCGGCGACACGGGCAAAGCCTAGCAGGTGGCTGCCATCCACGTAGCGGACAGTGGGGGAATCAGACATGAGGAAGGACAGAGGGGCATGGGAGGAGGGGTGCGGCGTGTCAGAAGCGGGGGAGGCACGCCCTCCCATACCACAGTGGACTCTGCGAGTAGCTCCAGATTCAACGCCCACCCCCGCCACAGGGATCAAAACCCAGACTTGCATCCCATACGCTGATCCTGATTCAACTGATACCATTTTTGGGCTTGATACGACACCTAATTGTCGTCATTTTGTCGCTTCCAATCCATCCCTAACCCACTCTCGACCTCACGACAACCGCATGAGCGTTTCCAGAAAGAGTCCCATGCCTCCCTCCCTCCCACAGTTCTTCTACTCCTCCTGCCCTCCGCTCTCCCCTCTTCCTGTGCTCACCTCGCTTTCTCCCCACTGGTCAGACGCAAGGCATAGTAGGGGTACGTGCGCAGCAAGTAAAGTAAGGGCCGGGCCCCTGCCTCCCTAGCCGCCAAATAGACGTCGGCAAGCAGGGCAGTGGACAGCGTAAGCTTCCCCGTGTACATAAATGTTGCCAGCGCGTGGGTGACAGGGGCCGACCAAGGGACCTGGAGCCGCGCGTGAGGCCGGAAAATCCGCGACGCGTGACGGAGAATGCGGGCATGCACGGCCAAGGGGGGCGGGAAAGCTAGGGCGCTCGTAGAGACGGCGTCAGGGGAAAAAGACGGAGACACAGCCGGGTGGAGCTCCACGTCCGCCCCTTGACCTGACTCCAGCAAGGACTCGAGTGCATGCAAATGGTAGCTGCGCGGTCGTTGGGAGGATGGAGAGGAGGGGTGGGCCGCTGGTTTCCACAACGTCGGGTCCCTCGTGTCATTGAGCGCATCTGCCTCCCGCTGGAGTCCAGCCATGAATGCAACGAGTGTGGCGTCATCTGTTTCGTTGGTTGGCATTCCCAGCAGCGGCAGTTCTCCCCGATCTCGGTCAATTTCGTTCTCACCCCAGGTAGGCTGCTTTTCCTTTCCCATCCACCTACCCGACGCCGGCAAAATTCTCTCCCCTGCCATTTCAGATGGAGTTTGGCTTTGAAAGGAAGAGCTCGTTTCTTTCATAAGCCAACGTCCTTTTTGGTTGCGAAGATGTGAAATGAAGCTACCTGACCCATTATCACAGGAGGTGGAGATTGGGAGGGCCCGTTCTGTTTGCTGTGCTTGTAAGGAAACGAGAAATTCAACGAAATATGTTAGCAAATAGGACAAAATTTTGCTAATCACTCCTGAACGATATATTTCAAGCTTTGCGGCTATTTTGACGGCGATTTTACGCATATATGAGTGCGGGTATTGCAGACGAGCTTTGTAAGGCAAGATCCTTGCTGTGTGGTTGTGGGCCAACTGCAACACACAACTTTAATAACCGCAGAGGGAAAGTGTGGACATTGCAGGGAAGATAACGAGAAAATGTACACTCTCCTAAGTACGCACGTGTGAATCAAGCCGCTTCAGGCCCGTGCGGCCGTCTTTACTGGTTTTGTGTTGGTCCGGCGCAAGCTGTCAGTTGCTGCTGCTTCAAGGGTTGACGTACCCCGAACTTGAAATTGATTTACCAACAAAATGAAGCATTCAAGGCCGTCAAGGACAGTGAAGCTGCCAAGGTTAAGAAGAAATGTTGTGTGACACATGATACGGTTGTTTTCTTACGCGTTACCATTCATCGGATCTCGATGGCTGACCGTACCGCATGGTTTGAGAACATTCTGTCGTTTTGTGGCGTGGTCTGGTAGGAGGGTGACAAGGAAGAAAAAATCACCACTTGAGCTTTTTAACGAGATGCACGGACGATACTCCTACCTACAGGCCTACTCAAGCAAAGGAAAGATGCCAGCACAATTACCACCCTCGTTAAAGCGCCGGATGCCTGGGTCTCTGGCCCGTGTCAGACGGTAGGGGACTGAATGCCCTCAGATGTGCCTTGGCCTCAGCACTTGCTGTGGTTCACCACGCGTTATCTTCCCTCCACTCTCCCAGATACCTCGGAGAATCATGGGGAAGCCTCCAGCCAATGGACAATCCTCCAGGGTACGACGAAGCGCTAGGTGTCACAGCCAACGAGGATAAGCCAAGGCGCTGGTAGGTATCGACTCACGTGACTCGGCTCGCATCTCTTTTCTCTACGTCTCCCGAGGTCGAAGATCGCCTGCCTATGTTAAAGGCACTCTGTTTGTGATAGGATGCATGTTGCATGTTGCTGAGTGTTTGCGAACACGTAGCGGCGTGCCAGTCGTTTCATCCGGGCATATCAGTGCGTCTGCAAGCTTCCTGACACCGGACATGTCCCCTCTAGCCGCATTTTCCCACTTCCATTCCCTCCCTCCTTCCACATTTTACCCTCGCTCCTCAGGCGTTCCCCCCTGGAACATGCCCGCACGTGGCAGCGTGCGTTCAAGTCGTGGCAGAATTCTTTTGACTACGACAAATTCACGCTCGAAGGGGGCCTTGGCCGGGGTTTGGTCAGGGGAGCAGCCGGAGACAGAGCGGACGAAGCGTTGAAGAACGGATGGTCGCCAGAGGCCGCCCGAGTGCTGGTGGATGGGGACGAGAAGGAGGTGGAAAGCCTGGTGCGGGAGAAACTCCGGGGGTGTCGGACCGAGTTGACCGAGGAAGAGGTGAAGGAGGAGGTGGCTCGCCTGCGTAAGGAGCTTCGGGGGGGAAGAGGGAAACTGGAAGCCATGGCGACGGATAGGATGGATTTGGTAAGTGAAGAGGGAGGGAGGGAGGGAGGGAGGGGCTGATCGGGCAGACCTCCTTTTGTCTTGAGGAGGCTGAAGCCTCTCTCTTCCGAACCCCCTTTCTCGCTTTCCCTCTTCTCCGGATTATCTTGACCGATGCGGGCTTTTGCTTTCCAGCTGCGCATCACCATGCAAGAGTTTGTGAGCGGCTACAAGGAGGGCCGGGACCACAGCGCGGAGGAGATCCAGGCGGCCATGACGACGCAGGTCACGAAGAGGGAGGGAGGGAGGGAGGGAGGGAGGGAGGGAAGGAAAGAGGGATGGAAGACAGAATGCGACGTGGAAGACTTACTGCGTGTTTTGCCCTCCCTTTCATTTTGCAGATACAATCTTTCAAGTCCCTCTTCTTGGAGGGAGAGTGGACAGCGGAGACGATCGAAGAGTACGTGTCTCCCCCCCTTCATCCCTCCCTCCCCGCCTCCCTAAATCTTCCCTCTCTTTCGTCCTTTCTCCTTGATTTCGTCGGTTTCTCGCCTGCTTGGCCTCATGTTTTCACCAAGACCAAGCCAACCTCCCTCTTTTCGTCCCTCCCTCCCTCCCTCCCTCCCTCCCTCCCTCCTGTCTTCCCCCTCTTTCCATGCCAATTCCCCGCGCTGGGTAGGAACAAACAAAAGAATCTACGCGCTCTGAAAGAGGCCTTTGACAGGGCGACAGGCCTGAGCGAGGCCGACAAGAAGGAAGTCGAAGAGGAGGTGGGAAAGGTCATGAAGGCCTTCGACGAGTCGGTGAGGGAGGGAGGGAGGGAGGAGGGAGGGAGGGGGGGAAGGAGGGGCGAGGCCACGAGTGGGTAGGGTTGTCGAAAGCGACGAGGAACTTGTGCGTGTGCAGCATGTCAGCTACCTTCCTGGGCTGAGACTGAATCCCTCCCTTTCTTCCTCCCTCCCTCCTTCCCCCCTTCCCTCCCCTCCTCGTTCCCTCTCAGGCCACCGCGGAGGAGGTCCAAGCGACGCAGCGGCAGGTGGAGGAGATGATTCGCGGGGTGGGAAAACGGGTGGGGGGAGCCATCCGGGGGGCTGTGGAAGGAGCGAGGGCGAAGGAGTAGGAGGGGGTGGGGGGCGGATGGGTGACGGGGAGTCAATGGGAGGGGAGGAGAGGAGCAGGTGGTTCCCAAAGGAGTGCTGTCTCGAGGTCGTAGAGAGGGACGGTGCCCTCCCGTCTGGAAAGTAATGAGGAAGAAATGTCTTGCACACGCGTGCGGGCGGGATGAACACACTGTCTTTACTTCGAGCTTGCCCAGCTTTCCTTTGTACACTCTCCTCAGGGCTCCCTCCCTCCCTCCCTCCCTCCCTCCCTCCCTCCCTCCCGCCCCCGTCACATCTCCCACCCCATCGAATCCACCACACTCTGCTTTCGAATCTCCTCCGCCCTGGCTTTTGATCGTGCGGCGCGCCATACAATCCAGCCCGCAATGACCAGCAGCAACGCCCCCGACCCCAGGGCAGCTCGTGTCTCCATCGGGTGCCGTCGTCCAAAACTTTCCAATATCTCGCCCACCGCTCCCTTCCCCCCGCCCTCCGCCACGCCCACATAGGCCAACAAAATCACCGCCGGGAGCATGCCGACGAGGCAACCGAGGACGAAATCCTCGCTTCGGGCCGCCGTCAAGCCCATGGCGAAGTTCAGAAAGGAGTACGGGATCACGGGGCAGAGGCGGAGGAGGAGGTTGAGTCGCAGCCCTTGCTCTCCCAACACCGCGTCCAAGGCCCCTGTGATACGAAGGCAGGACAATACACACAGGCATAGGTTACATCGACAAGGATTGAACTGGCAAGACCCACAGGCGCAAACGGCCTCGCACCTCCCCCCTCCCTCCCTCCCTCCCTACCTAGGCGCGGGTGGGAGTGGAAGGACTCGGAGGCCACGTCCCGGAGGACGGAGCGAGTCAGGCGGAAGGCGAGGAAGCAGCCGAGGGAGGCAGCGGCCGTGACGACCAAGGAGGTGACCAGGACAGGGAGGGCGCCTGTGAGGAGGTTACTGGGGGAGGGAGGGAGGGAGGGAGGGAGGGAGGGAGGGAGGGCGAGGGTGGGTGGACGAGGACGAGGGGAAGGAGGGAGCGCTCCAGATTGGAGGGAAGGAGAGGGAACGGACGTGCAAAATATTAAGGGGGGGAGGAAGAAGGGACATACAGGGAAGCAAAGCGCCGAAAGAGGACCTGGGGCCCAGTCGTACAAAGAAAAGAGGAGGGAGAGAGGTTCCGAGAGGGGGGGGATGTGGCGGCCTTCCCAGCCGACGCAGGTAAGAAATAAGGGAGGGAGTAAGAGAATAAGGCTACATCCTAATGCATACTATGTGACGCATCAAAAAGCAACGCTGTTAAGCACGCTGGGAAGCCAAACTTGTATCCGGACGACTCTACCGACACCGGGCCGTCCTGCCTCCCTTCCTCCCTCCCTCCCTCCCTCAAACCCTACCTGTACACATGCCCCCCCAACAGCGCGAGAAATGTGGTGGGAAAGCCCAGCGCCACCATGACAGAGCCAAGGCTCAGGAGTAAGGCCGTCGTCATCCCAGCGGTTTGGGGGTGCGTGCTGACCTGTAAAAGGGAATAATACAAAAAAGACAGAGCAAGGGTAGAATGAGGAAAGAGAACGTGAAAAGAGAGGACATGAAGGGGGGTAACTGCATCACGAGCATCCAACGGCTGCCTGAGAATCGTGTCGGTGGTGGCGGAGGGCGGGGAGGAGGAAGGGCCGGGGGGGGGCTAGGGGAAGGGAGGAATCGTCCACCGCCTCCTCTTTTCCACCTTCCGCCCGCGCCCAGATGCCCCTTTATGCACCCTCATTGCCACGTACCAAGATGCCTTCCAGCCAGAGCAGCACCCGGCGAGACCCCAAGGCATCGCTGATAAAGTAAAACATACTTGCCAACATGACGACCAGGTAGGATATTTGAAACGAAGTCATGCGCCGACAGCAACCCCTGCCTTCCTGATCCCCTCTTCTGCTCCTATCCAGCCCTTCATTTCCTATCCCGAAAGACGAGTGTCGCGCCCCTTGCGGGCCCCAGGAAGGACGGTGGGCGCTCGCGCAGGCTGTGGCATAGGCCTCTCCCATCCCGCCAGTGCTGGCGGGGTCTCCGTGCCCAACATTCGCGTGAGTGCTTGCAGATGCAGTGGGATCAGAAAAGGTGGAAGGGAGAGAGTTGTGTTCGCCGCCGTCAAATGCTTTGTACTCCCTGGCTTTAGCCCCCTTTATGGAGAGGGCGGGCAGGGGGAGGGACGGCATAGGACGGTCGGTTCCACTTGTCGTTGTGACACCTTTTGCGCCTCCTCCCTTTGCTACCACTTAGGAAAACATGTGAAAGCAGGGCGATGGGCAGGCAAAGCCTGGCAGGAACAGGGGGCGAGAGTGATAACAGAAGAAGAAAGAGCATAATAATGAGCGAATCAAATTAGACAGGGTCGGGCTTCTTATTCTGAGAAAAGTCCCTCATGTGATAGTGCACCCGTGCAGGCATGCATCTCCCGGCGCAAACGGGGCAATTTGCTTGGTGATTACCATTTAACGCGCGCACTCCTTGCGTCGTGGCGGTGGAAACCCTGGTCTATGAAGTCCAAGACACGCTAGGCATACACTGGTTGAGGTGCATAGGCGACGCAAGCGATCCTGCTGCCCAATTAAAAGCTGCAACAAACTCTACTCGTGCCCGCCCACACACGCAGTTTCGACATCAAAGTGACATGAACTGACCACGGACGCACCAACACCCTCATTTACGAATTTAGACGTTCGAACGGTGCCTGTCGATGGCGGCGTGTTCAAAAAGAAGAGAGCCACACAGGACGGTCAGGGGTAGCCTCCTCCCCCCTTATCTTGGGACTCTCGTGTTTCTCCTTTTGCGGCCCCAAATCGCGGACACCTTTAGAATAAGACACACTTCCACTCCTAAACTCCTTGTTTCTGGCTGCTCTGCTACGTCGGGTATCAGAAGATGGGGTTCAATGACGATGGACAAGGGGCAGGAAAACTGCAATGAGAGGATTAAAATAAGAGCGTTGCGACATGATTGGCCCAAAAGTAGGGGCTTTAAATCATTGCAAGCATTGAGCAAGCTTGCACCTGCGTTTTGGGGCCTTTTCTTGGGCGTGCGCCCTCTTTATCCTCTTCCTCAGGCCGCCTACGCCGGCCCAAGCAGCCCAGCGACGACCGGCACCACCGCTACTCCCCCTGCTTTCTCCGTCACTTCGCCCAATTTTCCCGCCACTCAAGCAGCTGCGGACACAGACGATCTCTTTGACGAGGTCTGGAAACTGACTTCCAAGTTTTACCTGGACAGGACTTTCGGAGGGAACGACTGGGGACAGGCGCGGGCTGACCTACGGAGTCAGGGGAAACTACCTGGAGACAGCGCCAGTGAGACCATGGCCACGAAAAAACTCTTGAAAAAGCTTGGGGATAAATACACCCAGCTTCTCTCCCCTTACATGTACACGGCCATGAGCCGTTTCGACCCGATCGGCGCCGGCTTCATGCTCTCGGTGGACGACGACGGGTATTTTTGCGTGTCCTCCGACCCCCGAGACGGGACCCGGGCCGCCAAGGAACGCGTGGAAAAAGGGGACAAGATTCTAGAAATCGAAGGTGTGGCGATCAAGGGGAAAAGTGTCTTTGACGCGGTGGATCTGATCACCAAGGAGGACAAGACGGACGTGCGGCTGACAATTCAATCCAAGCGGAATCCTGCGGCCGCTCCCCGCGTCCTCACGTTGCCCCGCGAATTCAACACCGTCTCAAACCCAGGTAGGGCAATAGCTTCGCGCACAAAAGGCACGGGCGTGGTAGCCGAGAAGATGGAAGGTCCTGGGAAACATCAGGCGATTGTGCTTTCTTTATACCGTTGTCCACACGTGCATTTTCAACTTCTCCATTTCTTTCAGTCACCAAGACGCAGCTTACCACTGCTGAGGACGGGCGCAAGGTCGGGTATGTAAAACTCCGAGAATTCAACTCTTTGGCCAAGGAAAAAGTGCGCGAAGCACTAACATCCCTCGAAAGCCAGGGCGCCGAGGCCTACGTCATCGATTTACGCGGGAATCCAGGTGGATCTGTGCAAGCGGCGGTATCAGTAGCGTCGTTATTCCTACCCGAGGACCAAATTGTCACTTTCATACAAGACGCTACCGGCAACAAGCTACCTCTGAAGACTCAGGGTGCGGCCGCCGTTCCTCGGGACCCTCTGGTGGTGTGGACCGATAGGAAGTCCGCCAGTGCTTCCGAGATCTTGGCCAGCGCATTGCATGATAATTGTCGCGCGGTGCTGATGGGCCAGAGGACTTTTGGAAAAGGCTTAGTTCAAGGAGTGTTTGGGTTGAACGATGGGAAGGGCCTGGTGATGACTGTCGCGAAATATGAAACCCCACGGGGGGCGTCCATTCAGGGGAGTGGTATCTTTCCGGATATTGAAACAGTCATTCCAAGTAGTATTTTGGGGGAGCAGGATGTTAGCGTGGTCCGAGTGGAGGACTTCAGCTTGAAGGATAGGATCTGCTTGGACAGAGGCGGGAAGCAATGAGGATTTGGAGGCAGAAACAAACACGTCAAAGAAATTAATTTCACTGTGAAGTTCTTAATCACGCGTTCAAAAGCATTGATAATACATCCAGTCAGGAAAAGGCCCTTCACACACTTACTGACATGTTTTTGTTTTTCCTCATATGTACGTTCCACAACGGTCGATGGAGCTATTAACCAGAGGATAACGACCCGTTCTCTTGCTAAAACATCTTGTACTGTGGATTCAGCTCTCTAATATACTTTGTATCATTTGTCCCAACGAAATGCTTGCAGTATAATTTACTAAGGTTGCATGTTAAGTTACAGACGAAGACTTGAAATAACCTCCTGGTTCTGCTCATCCCAATCTACGTACAAACACACTAACACCACCCCGTCATTCCCCCCATATCGCAGCGCCGCAGATATGCCCGAACTACCCGAGGTCGCTGCGTTAGCCTCAGCCATTAAAAAGGAGGTCATTGGTCGAAGGCTTGTCCATGTGCTGACCAAGGAACAAGGTGGGGGGCCACGACACGGGTTGTACGATGACCTGGTTTTTGGAAAGGCCGACGAGCAGGAAGTACATCGTTCAATGGAAGGTCGAGTATTGACAGCTGTAGGACGTAGAGGCAAACATCTTTGGATGGAGCTCTGTGATTCCTTCCCTTCTTGCAGCCAAGGTAGAAATCACCGAGGCAACGCCATCCCATCAAAAGCCTCAAAGACAAGGGATGACGACACACGCTTTGTACTCTTTCACATGGGCATGACGGGTTCCTTGGTCTTTCAACACGTGGCTATCCCTCAATACCGCTCGTTCGCCCTGGATGTCACCGAAGGTTGGCCCCCGAAGCATTGTAAAGCCGAATTTGTGTTTGAGGAGTCCTCAAAAGAAGGCGACAGGAAGAACGAGCTCCGCTTGGCCTTTTGCGACCAACGGCGATGGGGCCGTGTACAAATCCTCCCTGCTGGTGTCCTGGATCCACGGACGGAATCACCACTGAAGGAGCTGGCGCCTGATGCATGGATGGAACGCCCTGACTTGGCGGTCTTTGCGGAGAGACTGAAGGGGACCGAGATACCGGTGAAAGCTGCCCTGCTGGATCAAAATCGCATCGTGTGTGGCGTGGGAAATTGGGTGGCAGACGAGGTATTGTTTCAGGCAGGCGTGGATCCCGCCAAAAAATGCAGCGTATTGAAAGAGGAGGAAGTCCGCCGGGTGTGGGAGATGTTGGCCCATGTGTGTGAAACAGCCTGTGCTGTATATGGTCGGAGCGAGGCCTTTCCGTCTGATTGGCTCTTTCACTTTCGATGGGCGAAATCCAAAAAAGACAAAGCCGGAGTGCGGGGTCCACATGGCCGCCGGGTAGTGTTTGAGACCGTGGGGGGTCGCACGACTGCGATAGTGCCCTCGGTGCAGCGGATTAAGGGAGGGAGAATAAAGGATGAAGTAGAAGGCGAGGTTGTAGAGGAACAAGAAAAAGTAGGTAAAGGTACCGGGGCGCAATCAGGATCGACAAGGGCGAAGAAGGTGATCAAGATTGAGGGAGAAAATAATGACACCGAAACGAGCGAGAAGGAAAGAGGTAAAAGGACCAAACCAATACATTACGGAGCTGCGGATCGTGAAGAGACCAAGACACGAAAAAAGATACCAGGGAGCTCACCATCGAGAGCCAAAGTTCGTCAAGGTACAAAACAGAGAAGCGCAGGAAAGGAAGCAGAAAATGCATCCTGTACAGCTCACGCTGAACCACGGAGGAGCCCCCGAGCTAGACCAGCTGGCAAGAGATAGATGCAGCAGACAGGAAAAAAGCATTTCCAGAAGTGTTCAATAAATAGAATACAGGAATGTGATGACATCCTGGACTGTTTTTCAGAGCAGAGTATCGATGAGTATTTCTTTCCCTCCCCTGGAAAGTATCCGTGCGTGACTGAATAAATCCTAGCTAAACTTTCTCAAGCAAATTTCCTACTCAAATGTCTTACGAAAAGCCATATAGCCTTCAAATCCCAAAGAAATATGCAGCTTACGACGTGCTATAGCCCTAGCATGGGTTATGAAAGGCTTCATTCCACCTGAGGGGCAAGAGGCGACTTAAAACCTCCCTGTTCCGGCATTGTTGTTCGCCCGTGTATAAGAAATTTCTTTAAAAGGATCTTTTGCGCTCACCAAGCTCCATCTCCACGTAAGTTGAGAGTGGTTGGGCGCAATTTTTCGATTCATCATCAAAACAACTGGTGCACGCGTCGCTTTCCATCGTCGTTCCCATGAGCGATGAAGCGAGGGCACAAGAGAGGTGCCGCCGGCTTTCCATAAACCACAAGTCATGTCACAAATGTCAGCGAGCCACCATTACGGCGCCTATTTTTGTCGAATAAGCATTGCCTGCAACCTTGCAAAATTTCACGGACATTGCTTCTCTGACAGGTGTCATCATTATATTTCCTCCAGCAAAGTTGCAAGAAGGGGCGAGGCCACGGTGCATGCAAGCTCTCTCCTACAGCAGCACAAAAAGAAGAAACCGGCGAGGCATTTACTTTCCTCGGATAGTCCCGTGCTTTTAATACCGAGTAAAGGAGGCGTAGTAGGCCGTTCAAGGATCCCAAGCAGGACCGGAGGACCCGGTGTAGCTTCTATAGAAGCAAAATGAACGGAGGGGGCCGCGGGACGTGGGGAGGTGGAGGTGGGCACCAAGGAGGAGGTGGAGGAAGGGGAGGAGGAGGACGCACCGGCGGGAGCGGCTACCGCTTTGGTCGCGGTGGACGAAGGTGCGTAGGAAAGACCATGCAAGTGTTTTTGCCGGTGAGCCGTGACTTGAGCCTGAATGCCTTCAGGCAAAATTTCGGGAGGCAGGACGCGGTCACGGGATGTTCTGTTAATGTGCCCTCCGACCCCGTAATTTCCACCTTCAGCTACTTCCGGACTGCAACATCGTTGTTCTGTGTCTTGTTGACTGTTGTCGCGACTCTTAACGATGCGCTTTCCGTCTTTCTGCCCCCTCACCTCCACATGCTCCTGTTCGTTTCCTTACCTTTCGTCCCAATCCTACAGAGGCGGCGGACGTGGGCACTCGGGCCGAGGCGGACCAGGGGTGAACCAAGCAGGACAAGGCGCCCCTTTTCAATGCAAGCATACCCTGGACGGGACTTGCTCCTGGGGCCCATCCCGGTGTCGGTACGTGCATGGGGTCGATTTCCATGCCAACGGCGTGGATTTGGAGGCGCACAAAGGCGCCATCCGAGGCTTGGCCAGCGATGCGAATTGCTTGTACACGTTCGGGGAGGACGGGATCATCAAGACATACAGCTGGACGCCAGGTAGGGGGGGAGGGCGGGGGGGAAGGGGAAGGCCCTCGAGTGACGGTCTCCATGGCGCCCGGCGTTGGCATGTTGACGCGGGCATGGTCGGCATGTCCCCTTTATTTCCCACCCTTTTCCCCAGGCACGGGCATCACGGGTTGCAAGGAGCAAAACGGTGGGGGTCCAGGGAGTTTTTTCACCACCTCCGACCCCACCCACGCCTTCTATTTCTACGGCTTTCGGCAGCCCTTCATGCCGGGCCTGAGCTCGGAGACCAGCTTGGTGGGCCGGGCGCAAATGTTTTTCAACAACGCCTCCACCGATTTGACCGTCTCGGACGACTGCCCCTACACTGACCCGCGTAAAGTGCTGGCCTGTGTGGCGTGGGAGATGCCCGCTCCTTCCCCCCCCCACATTTTCACGGCGGGGGAGGACGGACGCATCTATTCCTGGTCGTACAACGCGGAACAAGCCCGGTTTGTGGTGGGTGCGACGTACGTAGGGCACACGCGCCCAGTGACGGCCCTGATCTTGGCAGCGACCGAAAACCCACCTTTGCTGTACTCGGCGGGCTTAGACGGAACGATCCGGTGCTGGAACTGCGCCAGTCATGCCTTGGAATGGACGAGCACGGCCGTCGGGGTTTTCCGCCGGCTGTCCGAGCCTCCACAGCCACACGAAGGGCATGTGGAAGGGATCACGGACATGTGCTCACTGGTCTGCGAAGGGCAGTCCTTCCTGGCCACCAGCAGCCAGGATGGGAGCGTGCGGATTTGGAGCGTCCAGGGGGGGAATCTGGGCGTGACCTTACCCCTGGATTTTCCCACGGGCGCAGCGGTAAAGTTGTGTCAAGTCGCGGCGGGAGGGGAGGGGGGGGGAAGCGACCCGGCGGGCTTAAGCCCTCCGTCGTTTTTGGTGGTCGCTTATGAAAGCGGGCACATTGTTTTCTGGACTTTACCCGGCTTGGAAACCTACTTGGTGATCGATCCACCCTACGCGGGGAAACCGGGGGGTAGAGCGGGAGGGCGGGAAGGAGGTGGGGCCTATGTCACATCCTTGGTCACATTAAATCCGGGTATCATAGCGACCGGATCTTCAGACGGCGTATTGAAGGTGTGGTCGGTGCATCGCCCTGCAGTGGGAATAGGCGGGGGAGGGGCGTAAGCCAAAAACCGCGGTATGTTGAACCGGTAAGCTTGCTTCAGTCCTCTAGGGTTGGAGAGGCTAATAAACCCCCCGTGAGGCTTCAAAGGCTCAATGTCTCCAGCGGAGTAGGTAAAGTCTTTCGGGCGGAACTTGCAGTGTCGCGAAGGTGAAAGAAACAAGTTCTCAACTGGGAGGAGTCCTTTGTGTCCTCTTCATTTCGTTTTTGGCATCGAAGAAATAAAAATTGAACGGCAATGACCGGAGAGCATTTGGTTTGTACAGGAATTCCAGTACCGGGTGGGCTTCAACCGAACCTTACTCGAAAAGCTACCCGGCCCCTACGTGCCAAGCCACCTGCCAAGAAAATGTACACACATGAGCTATTTCCAAGCAGCAAGCCGCATATTGAACGAATGTATGCTAAGGATATACAGCTCAATTTTGGTGGAGCTGCCCTGATTTCGAATCGTCCCCAAGGAGTTCTCCTTCAATTGCTCACATGTAATTACTTCCTGTGCAGCTTGCTGAGAGACGCATTTCTTCATTTTACCTTCATGTGAAGCCATCGTCCTCTTTAAACCACGCTGCCACACTATCTACAACGAAACAGGTGTTGCTGGTTACGTACATCATGCTATCAACGGCACGCATAAAATGGAATGAGAGGATTGGACCGGGCTTCGCCCTAATTTCCCTGGTGTTGAGCATTGCGAAAGTACGTACTGATGATCTGCCTTTCCCTTCTCAGCACCCTAACAAAGCTAAAAGATTATGAAATCGCTTCTTTTGACCATTTGACAGGCTTTTTGTGCGACCGTAGGCCCCCGACGTGCATATTTCATGCCATGCACCAGACAGCCTATGTCCACACCACGTCGTTCCCTGTTATTTCCTTCTTCAAATCTCCGACAGAAAATAATGGCCATCCCTTGTCCCTTCTCTTTCTCTTCTCTCATATCTCATTACCCTCCTCCCGCTTCCTCCACCTATGCTCCGTCTTGCTCCTCTTCCTCCCTCTGCTCCTCCTCCTCCTCCTCCTCCTCCTTCTCCTCCCCTCCTCCTCCTCCTCCTCCTCCTCCTCCTCCTCCCCCTCTTCGTCTCCTCCATCTTTGCCACTGATGATCCCACCCCCTTCCTCTGGGACAATTGCCGCCTCTTTGGCATGGGCCACGTCTTTCCTCCTCGACCACAACGTCCCCGACGCCGCCCTCTCTGCCGAATACCTACTGCTTCACGCCCTCCACTACCCGCCATCAACGCCGCGGCGGGTCCTTTACGAACGGGTCTCCGTGGGAAGTGAAGAGAATGGGGAAAGTGTTGTACCCCCAGGTATTTATTCCAACCTTCCTTGTGCGAGATAGTCGTGCATGGGCCGGGCGGGATGTATCTTCATCTTTCCTCCCCCTTCCCCCCCCCCCCTGACCTTCTCAGACTCCCGGGCTGCCTTTCAATCCCTGTTATACCGGCATGGAATTAAGCGGGAGCCAGTGCAGTATTTGGTGGGAGGTTGGGATTTCCATCGCATCCATTTAGCCCTGGCGCCCCCCGTCCTGATACCACGGCCTGAGACCGAAGAGCTCGTGGAGTGGGTCCTGGAGGAGGAAGGGGGGGAGGGAGGGGAAGAGGGAGGGGGAGGGGGAGGACCAAATGCTCCGATCCGGTTTTTGGACGTGGGTTGTGGGAGCGGGGCGATCGGCTTGGCTTTACTCTGGGCTTATAGGGACGCGTGGCCGTCAAGGTGAGAGGGAGGGAGGGAGGGAAGGAGGGAGAGAACGGAAGGATGCGAACAATTTTTTTAAATAAAAAATGGGTCATACTCCGTCAGAATCTGCGAGAAAAAAAGGCAACAGGCAACTGATACGCGACTGAAGTCTCCGTGTCCACTCCAACGTCCCTCCCTCCTTCCTTTCCTCCCTCCTCCTCCCTCCCTCCCTCGCAGAAACGTCACTTGCATGGCTCTGGATCCACATCCTGCTGCAGTCGCTCTTGCAAAGGCGAATGCTGCTCGACTGGGTTTCCCTCCATCCGCTTACCAGGTCGTGCAGGGCGCGCTAGGGGAGGACGAGGGGGAGGGAGGGAAGGAGGGAGGGAAGGAGGGAGGGGTGGTGGCAAGCCTCTTGGGGGCCGGAGGCTTGAAAGGAGGCAGTATGGAGGGGGAGTGGGAAACGAAGGGGCCCCAAAAATTCGACTTCATTGTCGCGAACCCTCCGTACATCCCTGACGCGGATATGGGCCGGCTTCAGGTAAGGACCCGAGCGAGGATGGGAAACGAGTTATAAGGCTTCCGGCGTTTGCCTAGCCCATGATGGGGCACAAGTGCGGGAGAATTGCTGAGTGTGATTGTTCCCTGGCGTTCTCTCTTCGGGTTGCAAGGTGTGGTAGGCCCATAGGTTTGGGGGGATGGTGTGGCCATGGGCCGAGCTGGGCAAGTGAGGGGGGGGGGGAGGGAAATACTGGCTGGATCTTTGACTGATTTGATTCACTTTCCGGTTGTTCAATTCCACGATCAGCCTGAAGTCAAGGACTGGGAGGACCCAGGTGCTCTGGCAGGCGGAGGCGACGACGGAACTCGAATAATCAGGGCGATACTGCGAGCTGCCCCGCGATTGCTTGAACCTAATCGCAGTGGGATGAAAAGAGCGAAGGTATGGATGGAAGTAGATGCGAGCCACCCCCTTCTTTTCGCGAAGGAGGAAGAAGAAAAGGAGAGGAGGAAAGGGGGAGGAGAATTGCGTCTGATGGAATGGCGGAAAGACCTCTCTGGAAAGCCGCGTTTCTGTTGCTGGGCAATGAATGAACCTCCAAAAGATGCGGATTTATGACAAAAACCCCAGTATGGCCAATTGATTGACAGGAACAACCTAAAAAAAAGCATATCGGCTTTCCCAATATTGGGTATGCTGTCGTTCTTGGAGATTCTTTTCTTTTTCCCAGACAAGGCTCTTCTCGATGCATAAATTTTGAACCCCTACACCCACATTCACCTTCTGCCATTTCACAACATGTACGGATGGAAGCAGATGTCATGATGAGGGAGGGGAAGGCATTTCAACGACAAGGCAAGGAACATATTATTTCGCTGCTGCTTGATGACTGACCACGTCAGGTTCAGGAAGTCTCTTCAAAGGCGACAATAACGACACCAAGTCCGGACAAAATGTTGCAACAACGACCGCCACACCGCCCATTCCCACAAGGATGCGGGCATCATAATTTCCACGTGCGTGTCGTTCCAGCGGCGGTCAGAGAACCTAGAAATTCCCCGGTGGACGTCAGTCAATGCTCGGGGTGGCTTCGGATTAATGCCGTCATAAGTTGTGCGTGACGTCCTGTTGATCCGCTTGGTCAGCACCCTGTCGCATCTTGACGAAAACATGCGTCCGGAAGCCTCGGACGCGTGGCATTGCCGGGCCTTACGTTGTCGTCGTGTGTTGGACGCTACGCTCCGACCCAGGACGGTGCCGTGGGCGTGCCATATGGCGCTTAAATTGCTGCTATCTCCGAGGGGGGAAAAGCGATATCGTCACTTCGCGGCAATGCCCGACGTGGTCACGTAGACCCCAGCACGCGGCCAGCGCTGCCACGCGCGCGTCGGCGCCGCGCGGGAGTGGTTGCGATGGTGGGCGTTGGTGGGGTGTGCAGGGGTAGGCAGGGTGAAAGGGTGTTAGGGGTGTATTTATTTCATTGTAGCCGTGAACGTCAATCCAGGCAGCACGTCGTCGGTGCCGCTGACTCGGTCCATGCAACGTTGCCCTTTTTCCTCTACACGGGATATACACGCGATGAGGGCGCCCATTACGCTCCTCGTCCCTCACTCTCCTTTTTTCCGTGTCTTGTTCTACTAGAATGCTAGCGGCGGCGGCCTCTGCCATCGGGTTTAGGGGCGGACCGCGCGACCAAACAACGCGAGACAGAGAGGTAACCCATGCCAACCCGCCACCACCGTCTTTATCGCAAGAACAATCGCAGCAGGAGAGGCATTACGGACAGCAATTTGAACATGCCATGTCACTGGGGCCATATTGGTACGGAACGGAAGGGAAGGAAGAGAAGTTGGAGGGGCCTCCAAATCTCGCGGAGGAAGATGAGCTTACTGCCTCCACGTCCACGGCGACGCCGCCGCGTGCACACGAGTACGACGGGAGCCCCGTTTCGAAGAGTGCGATAGAGGAAGTCACGGGGGGAAGAATGTGGAAGGCGGGGGACCGAGGAATGGGATGGGCACAGAGGTATCCAAGTAGCACGTCGCGGCGTCAGGGCCTCTCCGTGTCGGACCCGGGGGAGTGCGAGGGAAAAATGGAGATGGAGGTGGAAGTGCTGGAGGAGGATGGCGAGAGCATGGGAAGGGGATGCGGAGCCTTGGAGCGTGCGGGGCGCATGGCGGCATCCTCGTCCTCGACGTCCATGTCGACGGAGGGATGGGGTGCGGCGGGAGAAGGTGACGCCAGATTAGTGGAGGGAAAGGGTAAGAAGGAGACAGAAAGTGTGGTGGGAGGTGGAAGGGAAGGCAGCGAAAATGGTATGGGGCAGCTGCCACTGCGTACGTGTGGTCCTACACGGTGCGGTTCAGGGAGGGGGGGGGGACGGGAGGGAGGGGAAGGAGGAGGGGGGAGTGCAGAGAATGGAGACGAAGAGACGCGGGAGGGTCAGGATACGGCAGTGCCTTCGCTCGAGAGTCGATTTCTGCAAGGGATGCAGCTGCAGGTGGTGGACGACAGTGCTGCGTGCCTCCGGCATCCGGAAGGGGCGAGGGAGGGACGGGGGGAGGGAGGGGTGGAGGGAGGGGTGGAGGGGCCCATTCCCCGAGGAGCGGGTCGACGCCGCTCCTATTCCTACTCGAATTTGCACGACCGAAGCACATCCTTGGACCGCCCCAGCGTCATGCAGTGCATCAAGGCGATCGGTTTTCTGTTGGAGCACATGATGCGGGAGGACGCCTACAGGGAGCGGAGTCTCAACTACGATTTTTCTTGCCCGCGACGGGGGAGGGCGGGAGAGAGGGCGGGGGGGAGGGCGTGGGAGAGGTTGGGATGCAGGAGGCGAGGGAGTGCGGGTGACTCGTCGATGGAGGAATCTTTGGCCTCTTCCCTATCGTCGACCACAAGCGGGGGGGAGGGTTGGGGCGGGCGGGCGGAGGGGGGGGGGAAGCGTCGCGAGTAGCGTCGCAAGCAGTAAAGACTACGATGATGGAGAGGAGATGGCTGTCATGATGGGGGAGGAGGTGAGGGAGGGAGGGAAGGGGGGAAGGGGGTGGGAGGGCTGAGGAGATGTCGTGTCGCCCTTGGTCCATCTTGCGGTCAGGTTGATTCATACCGTTTCCCTCCCTCCCTCCCTCCCTCCCTCCCTCCCTTCCTTCTTCCCTCCTTGCCCTCCACCAGGACGTGAGCGCGGAGGACGTGGGGGAGTTTTTGACCCGGATCTACCAGCTATGTAAGTGGACACCGGAGTGCAACATCATGGCCCTCATCCTCGTCGTGCGGCTCTTCCAGTACAATCCTGGTAGGGAGAGAGGGGTAGAGGGAGGGAGGGAAGGAAGGAGGATGGGGGAAAAGAGGAGAGGTGGAAATGGGATATTGTCTGTGAAGGACCCGGCGACCGATTGCATGACTTGGCCGTTTCTTCTCCCTCCCTCCCTCCCTCCCTCCCTCCCTCCCTCCCTCCCTCCCTCCCTCCCTCCCTCCTTCCCTCCCTAGACATGACTCTCCACGCGGAGAACTGGCGGCGGGTCCTTTTGATCGCTTTCATGATTGCCCAAAAGACGTGGGACGACCGAGCGCTGCGAAACAAGGTTGGGAAACAGGGAGGGGAGGGAATGAGGGGAGAGAGAAAGAAGAGGAATGAGGACGAAGAGTCGAGGAGAGAAATGTTAACATCCCTGACATGCACGCTTCTCCCCTTCCTCCCTCCCTTCCTCCCCCCTTCCTCTCCTCCTTCCTGGACAGGACTTCCCACAAATCTGGACGGCGGTCACGGGCTGGGACGAGAGGGAGAGTCCCATCATCCTGGAGGAGATCAATGAGATGGAACGGGCCTTCCTCCGCAAACTCGACCATCAGGTGCCTTCCCTCCTTCCCTCCCTCCTTCCCTCCCTTCCCATCCTTCCTTCCTCCTTTCTTTCCTTCCCCCGACCGTAGCTTCCTCCCGATGAGCTTTATGGGAAGCATGTCGTCACGAATTTCGCCTTACCCCTCCTGCTTTGCCACCCTACCCCCCTCCCTTCTCCAGATGTTCATCGCTCCTTCCACTTACGCCTCCACTTACTTCGAGCTCTGTTCCTTGATGCCTTCGGACGCCGAAATTCGGCGACAGCTGCACCGGATGATCGAGTTGGCAGGTGCCACTGTCCGTGTGACAGTCCTAAGGAAGGAAGGAGGGGAGGGAGGGAGAGAGAGAGGCGGAGGTGGAGGCGGAGGAGTTGGAGGGGGAGGAAATGGAGGGATAGGGTGCCATCATTATCATACGGCGGAAGTGTTGGATGATGGGGAGGGAAGGAGGAATCCGATGATGTTCATGGAGCGCCTGCATGCGTGAGGAGGTGGAAAAAGAGAGGGAGTGGAGGAAAGAAGTAATTCTTTCTGCCTATCCTCAGAGTCAACGACACGTACGAGGATATCCGCCGGGAAATGACACTGAAAATGGGTCCCAGATGACGTGGCCAGTCACCCATGGAGTGGGCAGGAAGGCACTATCGGGAGGATCGCTGAACCAGTGGCGAGGTCGGTGGCGGCACACAGGGTGGCGGAAAGGAGGAGGAGGAGGAGGAGGAGGAGGAGGAGGAGGAGGAGGAGGGCGAAGGAAGGTGCAATGTGGCGGGGTGTGAGGGAGAGGCACAGGGGGACTGTGAGGAGAAAGACGTCCGCTTTCACTGTCGACAGTTGGCGAGGACCGGTGGCGGGGCAAGGAGAGAGGAGTAAAGAACAAGAGGATGGAGGGGGAAATAGTGCGGGAAAGGATGTGTAGAATTTCATTTCCGAACATGGCTCCAGAGCGTGGAGGTAGCCATTTGCACTGTGTAATAAACTGACAGAAAAATCACTGCAATCCTCCGCATGAATTTCCTAGGGAAATACCTGAGGCTGCGCTTCATAAACATTCAGCATTACTTTTTGTCGCGTCGGTGCATTGCTAGCTTGTTCTTCCCCTCCCTTTCTCCCTCCCTCATTTATCATCGTTGCTTCTCCCCCCATCACCTCCAGACACGTTCAGGCCAACGGCTTTTCCTCCCTCCCTCCCTCACCCCCTCCCTCCCTCTCTCAATCCCTCCCGCCTACACCAGCCCATCCCGCTTGCGCCGCACCACGTAAAGGAAGCCCGGGACGGGCTCCCCCCGCTCGACTCGAGGCGAGTAGCTGATGGACGTCTCCACTACCAAACCTGCTTGCGCTAACGCACGCTCGACATAAGCCTTGGTGTGGAGGAAACGACCTGAGGCGGGAGAGAGGGAGGGAAGGAGGGAGGGGTCGGGATCCAGGTGATTATCGGGAAGGCATGATCGAAAGGGAAGGAAGGAGGGGGGGAGGGCGGGCACATCGGGAAAAAGATGGGAGATCAGGGTGACGGGTACATTCCCATAATAAAACTCAAGAAGAGTAATGGGCACACGCAACAGCAAATCCCTCCCTCCCGCCCTCCCTCCCGCCCTCCCTACCCGTCTCCCCCAGCGTGAATCCCCGCGCCGCCCGCCCCCATCCCTGGCCGCCTGCCCGTAGTCCGCCTGGAGCTCCTCCAAAGTAAAGGCAAAGAGGCCCCGGCGCGGCTCCAGAAGGGAGGCTGTGGAGAGGAAGGTGTCTTCGAGCGAGCCCAGGTACTGGAGGACGTCGGCTGAGACGATGATGTCGTAGGTGGGGGGAGGCTGGAGGGTGGGTGGGAGGGAGGGAGGGAGGGAGGGAGAGAAGTGCGGTACGGATGTTTCAGTGGAGAAGGAGAGGAAGCGGCAATGAGGGAGAGAAGGAGGAGGGGAGAAAAGGGATGGAGGGAGGGAGGGAGGGAGGGAGGGAGGGAGGGAGGGACCGCACCGTTTGGCTGGCTTCTTGCCTGAGCCAGTCCCGTAAGTCCCCTTCGTGAACTTCGTCGTACACGAGTTTTTTTCGGGCCTGGGAGAGCATTTTGGGGGAGAGATCAACACCCACCATGCGGGAGGCATAGTCAGTGAACCAGGCGCCGCAGAGGCCCCTGAGGGAGGGAGGGAGGGAGGGAGGGAGGGAGGGAGGGAGGGAGGGAGGGAGGGAGGGAGGGAGGGGTGAGAAGAAGTGATGGGTTAAAGGAGGAAAGAAGGCGGACAGGAGGGCCTGGGGGGAATCGAGGCACATGCCAGGCACCTGGTGCCTCTCCAAGATAAGACAGATGTTCTAGAAGGGTACCCACAGCAAGAAATGTTCTAGAAGGGGGGATCCACAGCGCCAGACCTTCTGGAAGGACATCCACAGTGCGCCCACCCACCACCATACCAAGCACCCCTCCTCCCACGCCTCTCCCAGATCCTCCCCCACCACCCTAACGACCACGCCCCCCCTTTCATCACACCCCTCCCCCACCGCCAGCCTACCGTCCCACAGCCCAGGTCCAGGATGCGCATGCTCTTGTTCAATGCCCGCAGCAGGGCCTCCCCGCTTCCTTCGGGAGTGACGGGGCCCATGGCCCCCTCGGTGAAGAGCGTGTGGTTCAGGACCTTCCGAACTTCTTGACGCAGGATCCGAGGGGCGGTGTAGAGGAGGCTGAGGGGGGGAAGGAGGGAGTCAGGGAGGGAGGGAGGTAGGGAGGTGAGAAGAGGGAGGACCGAGGCTGGGGCCCAGGGAGGAGCAGAAGAGGAAGGAAGGGAGGGAGGCAGGGCGGGAGGGAGGGAGGGAGGGAGCGGGAGTTCACACCCTTCTTTCATGTGCTGGTCGTAGGTAGGCGCATAGTAGTCAAATAGCTCCACCACATAGGCAGGATCGGCTTCTACAGGGGCGGCCGCCCCTCCCTCCCCCCCTCCTTGGGCCCCCTGTGATGGAGAGGAGGAGGTGACGGGCGGCGGAGACGTTCGAGTTCAGCGACAGCGTCTGCTGGAGCGCAGTGATGGCCTGGGAGGGAGGAGGGGGAAAAGATAGGTGGAGAGGGAAGGTTTGGGGGGGGGGGAGGAGTGGTTCGAGCGCCGCAGAGAAGGAAGGGAGGTACCCCCCCCACTGCGATCCCCTCCCTCCCCCTTACCTCTTCCTTTTCCCCAATCTTCAAATAGGCATTTGCCATGTTGAACCAGACATTCCAAAGCCCTGCTTCCAGGGCCAAGGCCCGTTTGTACACCTCGACGGCCTCCGCGGGGGACAACCGCTTCACCAGCAAGTTCCCGTAGATGGTCAGGGCGTCGGTGTCCTCTCCACCCTCCCGCCCGTCCACATAAAACGCGTAGCAACTCAAGGCGTGCTCGGCGGCTTCCTTGTACTTGCCCGTCGCCAGCTGTTCGTACATCATCCCGAGTTTGAAATACGTATAACGGTCGTTCGAATTCAAATCGATCGCCCGTTGGAAGGAGGCAAAGGCCAGCTGATGCTCCCCCTGGGAAGCAAAAGCCGCCCCGAGATTCTGGAAGATGGTGGAGCTGTTCGGCTGCAAGGTCAAGGCCTGCGTGTACAAGTCACTGGCGGCCTTGAAGTTCTGGGCGTCGTGCTCCAACCTCCCCAGCACGTTCAGGAGCAACGCGGAGACCGACCCGGAGGTATCCCTGGCTAAAGCCTGGAGCTCGGGAAGGACGTCAGTCAGGCCGCCTTGTAGGACCGGGCGGTCCGCCTGCCCCTTGTCCTTGGCCGGTGCCCCCCCGGGAGGGATGGGTCGGAAGCCTAGGGCCGTGGCTGAGGCCTGAAGAGGCTCGAGGCCCCTCCCCTCCTGGCCGGCGTCGCCCACCGTCACCTGTCCTATGCGCCCTCCCCGGTTCAAAAACCGCTCCATGGCACCCAATATCAGGCTATGGGCGGGAGAAAGCGTTGCAGCCGCCGCTTCGCCTCCGCCCTCCGTCGTGTCCCCTTCCTTGACCTGCAGGGTTTCCAAGTGCAAGCTCTTGCCCCGAGACTCCACAAACACCAGGTCACCCTCCCTCTCCCCCTGTGCGCCGTACAAGACCAGCCGGCGACGTTGGCGGCCCCATTCTCCTTCTTCCTCTCCTGCGAAAGGCTCGCCAGATTCTGAGCTGACCCTGTCCTCCCTCAACGTGCGTCCCCCTGGCAAAGCACGTGGGACGCTGTGGAAATAGCTCCATGCTCCTTCTTGCTGATCATACAAAGGGGACGGTGGCGATGACTGGACTGACGGCGCTTGCCCTTCCTGAGGGGCTGAAGAGGCAGTGAAAGACAAAGGGCTGCGAGGGAGGGACAGAGGACGGGGTGGAGAGGTCGATGGAAGGGGCGCTAGCCGGAAGAGGGGGAGGGGGCGGAGGAAAGCGCCCGTTTGCACGGCGTGGCTCAAGAGGAGGAGGCTTAAAGTGCAGCACTTTGGTCGAACCATGACGCACGTAGTGTTTATCGGACGGTTAATTCACAAAAGGGAAGTCTGCGGCTGTCCTGAGGCTCACTAACCTCCGCGTCCCGCCTCCACCTTCAATGTCGATCTCAAAGATACTTAACTGTTCAGCACGATTTACGACGCCATGCACGGTGCCTCCTCTTCCTGTGGTAGTTAGCCCCGAAAGTTATGGAAATGACGTTTTTTGTTGGGGCGTGGAATGTTTAAACATTGCAAATGGCCAGTCAATAGGTTTCAACCGGGGTACTTGAAGCGACTCCGAGTCCTTGTCGCCTCCTCCCCCCCCTCTCCCCAGGGCGGTCGATGCCACAGTTACCACACAATGCCGCAACCAATCCAAACCACACGCAGCAAAGACGCGAGACACATTACGTGGTATGGCCAAGACAGAGACGCGACAGTCCCTTTTCGCGGGATCATTTTGTTGGGAATGACCATCACCGTGCAACAACCCACCCCCGGAGGGGTGGCGATGCTCATCTTCTCCATAAATAGCCACGCAATGAACATTGCCTAGGACTCGCACCATCTTTTACACGTTGCATGTCATGAGCACTGTACAATCAGACAATGGAATGAGGGGGGCTTGCAATTCTTGGACGTGTCCCTTTTCTGTTTTTTGCCCTCGTCATTGACTTCACCGTTCCTCCCCCTCCCCCTGTAACCATTCCATCCCCACAGGGTATTTCGTAAGTGAAAGTCCTGTACTCACGCCCCGGCTTTTGCTGTCAGCAAAGCGATACCGGACAGTGAGTGGGATTTCCAATAGCCGTTTTGAATCTGTTGGCTTATCCGAGGGGTAATGAGTGAAAAAACAGAGGACGCCGTGAATCAGGCTCAAAGGGAAGGAAAGGAAATGGAACTCATTGGGGGAGTCGATAGCTCCACAGACCGAGACAGATACGAAGCCAACGGATTGGAAGAGGGTAGGGAGGAGGACGCAGGTGTAGTTACGCCCACAGAACCTCCCACCTTGAGAGAGAGCGATGATGAAGAAAGTGATGACGATGATGATGAGGAGGAGGTAAAGGGGAATCAGGGAAGGAGAGAGGGAGCGGAAGGAGTACTAGGGGGCGCCCGCATGGCTGAGCAGGGGGAAAAAGACGATGATGAAGGTGATAACGAAGCGGAGGACGAAGAGGAAGAGGAAGAGGAAGAGGACGAGGAGGGAGGAGAGGAGGAGGAGGAGGAGGAGGAGGATTCTGATTCAGACGAGTCCGATGAGGGCGATGGACGGAAAAAGGCCATGCTGGTAAATAAAACGGGGAGGGATGGGAAGAAGAAGGGAGGAAAGGTGAAGCGGAAACGCCGTGGTGGGTTCTTGACCGCGTCCATGGTCGACGACGAGGCAGCGGAGAGCGGTGGGGAAAGCGAGGAGGAGGGCGGGGGAAGGAAGGGGGGGAAGAAGGGGAAGCGTCGCATGCGCAAACAGAGGGGTAGCAGCTCGGAGGATGAGTCGGAAGGAGGGGAGGAAGAGAATGAGTACGTGCACGATGACTTCGTCGTGCCCGACGAGGTGGCGGCGGAGGAGGAACAGCGTGCCGCCCGGGAGGCCCGGAGGGCGCGGGGCAGCTCAAGCGACGACAGCGAGGAGGAAGCGGAACGGTGAGAGGGAGAGGAGGGAGGGAGGGAGGGAGGGAGGAAGGATGTTCTCTACCACGTTGGCAGCCTTGCGTAGACAGGACGGAATGTTTGACAAGGCCACCCCGTTCCCCTCCTCTGCCTCTTGTTTTCGATCCACTCCATGGGTGTGTGTCGGGGCGCAGGCGAAAAAAACGGCGGCGGATCAAGCGGACCGACGTGGAGGAAGTGAAAGGGGAACTCGAGGAACTTGTGGACGAAGATCGCTTCGATGAGGAGGAAGAAGCGCGGGCCCGGCGGGCGGAGGCGGCGCGGCTGGAACGGCGAGGACCACTGTAGGGGGAGGGATGGAGGGAGGGAGGGAGGGAGGGAGGGAGGGAGATTGTGAGAATGTTGATGTGTACGGAGGGGCATACCTTCTCCTTCAAGTCCCTTTTTTCGTTCTCATTCCCTTCCGTTTTCCCGCCTTTTCGTGCAGCGATGAGGAGGATTATGAGTCGGACGACTCCTGGTTGGTCCGTGACTACGAGGATGAGGACATGGCACGTCGGCGTAAAGCACGCAGGTACCTCCCTCCCCTCCCTCCCTCCCTTCCTTCCTCCTCCGTTTCTCTCCTCCCTTCCTTCCTTCCTCCTCCGTTTCTTCCCTCCTTGCCTCCCTGCCAGCTCATCCTCCCCCCGCCCCCTCGCCTCATGATTCTCCATTCCGATCGCACCTCCCTGAACTCTTCTTCCTTGCCCTTCCTCCCTCCCTCGTTCCCTCTATCCCACCTTCCCTCCCTTCTGTAGCGGTCGACGCGCGGACGCCCTCTCCAACGTGGATCAAGACCTTCTCGAAGATCTAATTGCTGTGTTCCCAGAGGAGGAGGAGGTACCATTTGTCTCCCTCCCTCCTTTCCTCCCTCCTCTCCTCCCTCCTTCCCTCTTTTCACTCCCTCTCTCCCTAATTCTCTCGCTACCCTCCTGCCATCCATCTAGTCTCTACCTCTCGTCAATCTTTTCCTGCTATCTTCTTACGCCTCTCTATGGCTGACATTTTGCACAGGACGAGGAGGATGAGGAAGGGGAGGAAGAAGCTGGGGAGGCAGGGCTGGAGGGAGGGGAGGGACGTCGCCGTCGGGGAGGGAAGGGGGGGGTTGAGGGAGGGAAGGGGGAAGGGCGGGAGGCAGGGACGTTGGCACGGATGGAGCCGGCTTTGCTGAAGGAGCACTTCTTGACGGCGGAGGACGAACGCATCCGCAGGGAAGATGTCCCTGAGCGTGCGCAGGTGAGAAGGGGGGGAAGGAAGGAAGGAAGGGAGGAGGGAGGGAGGGAGGGAGGAAGGGAGGGAAGTCTGTCGATGTTGAGACGCAAGAAGGGATGGATGGAGGGAAGTCTCTCGATGCTGAGACCTAGCTTGGCCTCGCGATTGCCGGCTGTAATGCGACGGATAAAGATCGAAGGACTTATTCAAGTCTGCAGACAGCCTTGAGATACCCTCCTTTCACCCTCTCCCCCTCCCTTTGACCCTCCCTTTCCCCCTCCCTCCCCCCTTTTCCACAGGCCGTGGGCTTTGGGCACAAGCGGCGCACGCGGGTCTTGGACGAGATAGAACGGGAGGAGGAAGCGGAATGGATGCTGGAGCAGCTCAGGCTTCCCTACGGTGGAGATCGCAGCAAGCAGCGGGAGGCCGTCAAAAAGGTGACGTCACCCTTGGTGTGCCTGCTTCCCACTCCCCTGCCGCATCTTGCACAGTCCGAATCACCGTGCCCATGGTCCTTGTTTCCCTCCCTCCCTCCCTCCCTCCCTCCCTGTCTCCTGCCCTTACCCCCTCCCTCTTTAGGTCCTGGAGTTCCTCCAAGTGGACCTCTACGATGTGCCCTTCCTGTGGGCGTATCGTCGAGACTACTTCGCCCTCCACCTGCCCGATCGCTCCTATCTCTGGTCGATTACCCGGTAAGATCCTCCCTCCCTCCCTTCCTCATTCCCTCCCTCCCTCCCTGCTTCTATGCCTTCCTATCCATCCATGCAAAATTTTGATCTTTCTTTCCTCTTTGCCTCTTTGCCAATTCATTACGTTCCAGACTCGACGATAAATGGGAAGAGCTTCAACGACGCAAATCCTTCGCTTTGGCACGCTTCGAACGTTTTTCAGCCGGACATCACGGGTACCTCCTCCCTCTTTTCCTCCCTCTTTTCCTCCCTCCTTCCCTCCCTTCTTTTCTCCCCCCCTCCTTCCCTTCCTTCCTCTACTGTGCCGGTGTCTTTTGTCCATTCCCCCTATTTTTCCTTCCCTCCTTCCTAAACTTCTTCCATCATGTCATCCATGTCTTGTTCACGGCACCCTTTCTTTCCCCCGCCTTGTCACTTTCCCATCCGTCGTCCTTCCACAGTTATTCCTCCCGCAAGGCAATGGACCAAGAGGCGCGAAAAGCCGTTCTTCAGGAGGTGGAGGCACGGCTGAAAGAGGCCGAGGCAGGCGTGGAGGAATGGAAGGAGAAGGTGAAAACCTTGCAGGAGAAAGAAGATACCCGGATGATTGGAGGCGACGACGAGGCAAGTTCGCGCATTTTTGGAAAGTGTCTCTGTCAGCGGTTGCCCCTTTCCCCCGGCTCTCTCGTGGGGTTTCAATAACCTTGCTGATCCATGTCTTGTCTTCTTTGGGGCACCTCCCTCCCCTCTTTGCTCCCGTTTTTCCTGGCTTGCTCAGGAAGAAGACGAGTTTGCGGAAGAAAGTGCCTCCCTTCCCCAGGCGAAAGAAGCCCTGGCCTCCTTCACTGACCAAAAGGAGGCTGCCTTGAACGATCTTGCTTCTCTAGAGGCCGAGATGGTAAGTTGATTGCCCTTCCTCTCGTTCAAGCGTCTTCTCCTTGGCCCTGCCCGCTCTCTTCACTGTCTTTCTCTGCGGCCATCTCTTGTGCGCAAGGGGCACATCGTCGCCTTGATAACTGAGTTGGCACTTAATTCAAGACTAAGTTGCTGCACATTGCTTGTCCCCTTGTGATTTCGTCCGTGCCGATTTCTCCCCCCTCTCCCTCCCGGACCCTTTTCTATGCCCGCCCAGGAGGCCGCGGAGAGGGAAAAGGAGAAGAGAGAAAGTAATGGGCAGTGGGAAGAATTGGAGCCGGTCGAAGAGGGAGAGGAAGAGGAGCTGCGTCGCCTGTGCCCAGACAGCTACCGGACGATGCTGGATGCCTCCCGGGAGGAGGAAGGGGTCCGAGACCTGCACGTAAGTGGAGAGGGAGGCTGCAGGCGGGGTCGATAAAAAGAGTCATCTCTCCAGGGGACTTACTCAGAAGGGATTGAAGAACTGCCTAAGATTTTTTCCCTGCCTTCTGTCCGACCTTTTTTCTGCCTCCTCCCGCGCGTCTCTTCCCTTCCTTGCTCCCCCTCGTCCCTTGGGCACGATTTATCTGCAGGAGTACTTGGGTGTAATTGGCCAGGAAACCAGCCGACGGGCTCATCGACTCGCATTTGATCTCTACCGGAAATGCCGTTCCTTGAAGGGCTTGCGCCGATTTGCGTCCCTTTTCAGTTGCCCGGCACCGGAGGTAGGGTTTGGGTGGGAGGGAGGGGAAGAGAGGGTAAAATGGAAGGGCAGGGTATGAGAGAGAAAGAGAATGTACGTCGTGTGTATAATTCATGCATTTTTGAGGCCTTTTTGACGTTTTCTGAATATCTCGATTTGTACAGCTTGGCGCAGCTTTGCACGCAAGCAGCACGAGTGGAGGGGATTTGGACGAACAGCACCGCCCGTTAATTCCCACCCCGAACATGTATCCCGAGAACGCCGCCGCCGAATACACGACCCCAAGTCTGCCTAAGTAAGGAGGGAGGGAGGGAGGGAGGGAGGGAGGGAAGTCTTCATGTTTCTGAAGAACATCATAATAGGCGCGGATGGTTGGACAGGGCCACGTGTGCTGCGTAGACTTCCGATTTACCCCGTGGCATCTGCTCACATCAGAACCGCGCATTCGTCTGATTATTTAGATTTATCCGCTTTAATTATCTATATCTCTCCCTCTACCTTGATCACATGTCTGATTATTTTATCCTTCCTCCTTTCAATTTAACCCTCTTCAGGTACGAAGAAGTCCTTCGGGCTGCCAAGCACATGCTGGCCATGGAGCTTGCCCACGAGCCTCGCCTCCGCGCGTGCTTCCGACAGGTTAGTAGGAACAAGGGAGGAAAGATTGGGAGGAAGGAGAGGATTTGGCTTTCCAATTCAAAAGTTCGCATAGCTTGGAGGCGTAAAATTACTTGGGCTCGTCTTTCTCTTCTTCAACAAAATTTCGACGGCATTTTCGATTGTCTCACCCTGTCATGTCTCCTTCCCATCCTTTCTTCCGCGTATTGATCCTTCAAAAATCCAGATTTACCGCGCCGAGGCGACTTTGACTACGCATCCCACTCTCAAGGGCCACAATGAAATCACGGATCAGTTCCACCGGCTCCATGGTCTCCAATTCATCACCAAGAAGCCCCTCTACGAATTCTTGGAACCCCCGGTACAGCTTTCTGTCCATCCTTCTGCCCTCTTCTCCCTCCTTGTCGTCCTCCATCCCTTTCTTGGCTTCCTTACTCCCGTGTCATTGCCTGTCTCCCGCTGTGCTATGAGGGTGTCGTGACACCTGTTCGATCTCGTGTTAGAGCTTGCGGCCTCCCTTTCCACCATCCCTCAAGTAGGAGAGCCTCCGAAGCTTCGCAAAAGCCTCACTCACTGTCTCTCCTGCCCCCCTTTCCCACACAGAGCGACTCCCAGCCCGACCTCTTCCTCAGGATCATGCAAGCTGAGCGGGAAGGTTTCATCACCTTCACCATCGACGCTCCTGCCAATACGGCCGCTGAATCGACCAGGTGTGTATACATATTCAGCTACCTCTCTTTCCCTCTGTCTTTCTCTTTATCCGTACGCCCGCCACCTCTTTCCTCGCTTCCATCCTGCCCACGTCGGCACGCCATGGTTCCCAAAGACCGCACAGTTGTTGCATCGCGGATCGACATCCTTTCCTTCCCCTCACCCTCCTCCCTTTTGATTTCTCTCTCCCTTCAGCTGGACCCCGAATGGGAGCTCGGCCTGGCCTAGTCTTCTCCGAACCTTGGAGGGACTCTATATGCCCTACCGAACGGCCTCTCTCGACACCAGCCTTGTGGACGCCTGGAACGAGCAGCGAAAGGATATTCTCTCGCTTACCCTCTCTTCCCACATCTTGCCCATGTTGGAGGCGGAAGTGAAGCGGGAAATGGCGCGAAAAGCTCAAGAAGCTGTCGTTGCTGCTGCGGCAAATGCTTTGCGGGAAATAGTCATCACAGGTGTGTGCGTTTGCCCTGACTTTCCTTCCCTTGCCCCACTTTTCCAGCCGCCGCCTTTTCTCCACCCTGGTCGGGTCAGACTTGCGTACTGGAAGCTGTTCTCATCCTTTCCCGTCCATTTCCCCTCCCTCCCTCCCTCCCTCAGGCACCTACATGCCTCAATACAGGAATATCAATTGCACTCTCATCCCGCCGTTCGAGGATTTTCAGCTTCGGTAGGCCAGGAGGCTGGGAAGGAAGTGGGGATATTGAAGGAGGGGGTATTGGGGAAGGGAGGCAGGGGAGCAAAGCGGATGGGTCGGAGATTGCATGAAATCGACATCGTCTAGGACAATGTAAATCCACTCCCCTTCCATCCCTTTCCCTTTCCCTTTCCCTTCCCTTCGTACCGCTCCAGGCTCTCCCAACGATTCCCTTTCGAGCTCACGCCTTTGTCCTCCTCGTCTCTGGAAGTGGTGGCCGTCTTCCAGGCGTCCTCGCGCCAAGAGGCGTCCTTCGCTGTCTCTGTGGGGAGGGACGGGGCAGTGCGGGACTACGTCATGCTCCCTCCTCTGCGGTCTGGCTATGACGGCGACGCTGACCAGGTAACCGGTCCCCCTTTTGCCTCCCTCGCTCCGGGCGTTGGCTTTTACGTGTCAAAATTAGTCCTTTCTGTTGCTATTCCGTCATTTCCTGATTACCCTTGCCGTCGGCCTTCCCTTTCTCGTTATTCCCCATCCTACTCCTTTCCCTCTCTGGCTGGGCAGCGAGACAAGCTTCAGAAGATCATAGTAGAGGCCAAGCCGGCTGTTGTGGTGGTGAATGCCGTAGTGGGCGGCTACGAAGCTTTGCGGATGAAAGAGCGTCTCGGTAAGAGGCGGCGACATGGTGGAAGCAGAGGATTGACGGGCAGGGTAGAGAGTGCGACGTCTCGTTCGTGGCTCCGCAATCGACGCCCACGTCCACTCTGTTTCCTCACATCCCCCCCCCCCTCCTTTTTTATTCTCTCTCTCTCAACCACAGCCAAGGTGGTCGACAACGTGGCTCGCTTGTACCAACATGGAGAGCTAGCTGCCGAGGATGAAGAAGGGTGGGAACCCTGCGAGGTCCTCCTGATTGGTGCGTTTCTCGACTTCACTCCCCTCTCTTCCCTGTTCTGGTACTTTCCAATCGTTTTTCTTTGTAAATCTCCAGCTTTTCTCATGCAGTGTATGCAATGCGGTCGATCCTCAATGGTACTTTTGGAACCCCTTGTTATGCACGCACTTACTTTATCATTTTCCCCTCGGTTTCCCCCCGGTTCCCCCCACGCCTAGACGATCATCTTGCCAGTGTTTATGCCCGCTCTCCTCGCGTCAAGAAAGAATTCACAGATTACCACGATAACTTGCGAATCGCCATCGGCATGGCGCGACAAATGCAGGTCCGTATCCCTGCTCCCCCCTTCCCTTCGTACCTACCCCCATTCACCTGCTTGTCTCCCTTCTTTGACCGACTCCAGGACCCGCTGGCTCTGGTCACTCTCATATACGCTGCCCAAGATCCTAGGGGAGGGCGTTTCGGCGGTCCTGGGTACCAGCTCTCGTATCTCTCTCTGCATGACCTCCAGGTAAGCACTTTCCCCTCGTCTATCTCTTCCCTTATTTGCATGCCTGTTTCAAATCCTCCTTCTGTCCTCGGGCCATCTTCCGAGATACATCCTATGTGCAATTTGCTTGCGCATGCTACGTGCCGCAGGATGGACTTCCAAAAGTGTTGGAGCCGAATGAGGCTACTCATTTTGTGTTGAAATGTTTAAGTGTTTCCCCCAGATATGAAACAAACGGAGCCACACCTTTTGATCCTTCTCACTTCCCTACTCCCTCCCTCCCGCTCTCCCCCCCTCCCTCCCTGTTTTTCTTTCCCAGGACCAAGTGAACCCTCATGAGCTGTCTCGGCGGTGGGAAGAGGTGCTGGTCGATGCGGTCAACGACGTGGGAGTGGACTTGAACAAAAGCATCTCGAGCCTTCACTTAGCCGGTCTGCTCCCTTTCGTTTCGGGACTGGGTTTTCGCAAGGTAGCAGAGGGGGAAAAGGGAGGGAGTGGGACAGGGGCTGATAGGAATGGGCAAGACCACTTCCTCACGGATGATCCATCTGCCTCGCGTGGCTTTCCTTTCTCACCGATCACAGGCCAACGCCTTGCGTGCCGCCATTCGAAACACTCACGGGAGCCTCGTGGTATCTCGAGCCCAGCTGATCGAGGAAGGACTACTCACGCCCAAGGTGGGTCAAAGAGGAGGAATGGAGAAAGGGAGGGAGGGATGGAGGGAGGGAGGGATAGGGAGGGAGGGAGGAGAAGGGAAAAATTCGGCAGTTGCTGGCAGTGAGACATGCTTTTGGTGTCCTATTTGCACATTTTTCTTTCCTCATCTCGTTCCCTTTCTTTTCTCCCTCCTTCCCTCCCTCTTTCTCTCCCTCCTGCCACAGGTGTACGAGAACGCCGCGGGTTTTCTTCGCATCCGGGTCCCTCATTTGATGGGAGAGGATGGGGTGGAAGAGGAGGACGCCATGGACCTGTATGAAGAAGAAGGCAGTCGAAGGAGAGGGAGGAAGAAGAAAGGGCGCGGGGAGGGCCGAGGGGAACGGAAGGTAAGTCGGGGGAGGATATAAAGCAGTGGTCGGCTGGGGCGATAGGGACGTTTTCTGACACATGAGAAAGCTACCCCTGTGATTGCCATGCCTCTTTCCCTCCCTTTTCCCCGTTCTATCTATTGAGTGTTCCAATTTTCCGCCTATTTATAGTCATGTTCACTTCATTTTCTCCCCTTGCCTTACCTTTTGTTTACTTTTTGAAGGTTAATCTCCTGGATAATACGCGCATCCACCCGGAATGCTACCTAACGCATGAATGGGTGGGAAAAGTGATTCGAGACGCCATGGAGCAGGCGGACCCAACCATGGGCATCAACGAACTTGTTCGCTTGGTTATGCAGGTAGGGGCGGAGGGAGGGATCAGAGGAGGGCAAAGAATGGGTAGAAGTAAAGAGTCTCAGAGGCGGCACGAAGCAAAGAGTAGACGCGAGCCAGGAGAGGTTACTTTGCATGCCACTGACGCGTTCATGGAACATCATCTGGTCCGCATAAGCTCATCTTTTGCCGCCTATGCCTCTAATTTCCTCTCCTTGCCTCAGGATTCATTCAAAATCCTCCTCGCCACCCTCTGCCCTCCGTCGGAGCAAGGGCGGCCCATCGACCGCCTCCTCGTCGCGGAGATCCCGGACGAGCTTGCGAGTCTCAATTTGGAGGAGTTTGCGAATTACCTGGAGGTAAGTTGTATTGCCGTGTGTCCATTGTCTTCTTTTATCACATGGCATGCACCTTCTCAGGTGCATCGCGTTAGTGGGAGCTCAATGGCATGTGTGGTAACTCTGCGCCACGCGATGCTCTTTTCGCGGAACATCATGTGACTGGCAGTGTTTCATACTGTCAGACGGTACGATGGCAACTAACTCATTGTCCTCAATTTCACGCGCCGCATCGCGCTGCCTTTGCAGAACACGGGAAATGGGAAACACTATCAGCAAATGGACCAGATCAAACAGGAGCTGAGGTTTCCGTTCCGCGATCCCAGAGCGCCCTTCAGGGGCATAAGCGAAGGTGAGGAGAAAGGGCCATGAAGGAGGATGATGACGTGAATTCGCAGAGACAAACTTTTACAGATGCCTCACAAAAGGACGCTTATCGGTCCATCCTCCCTCCCACATCGTCCGATAACCCTGTGTTTTTCTTTCTCCTCCCTTTCTTCATTGCCCCCCCTCGGCAGACAAGCTGTTTGAGCTTGTCTCTGGAGAGACGGATGCGACGCTCCGATCGGGCATGCCGGTGACGGGTCGCGTCTGGAAGGTGGACGAGAACGCGGCGCGCGTCCGCCTGGACCAATGTGTGGTGACTGGCTACTTGCATCGGTGCGTCATCCGTGGGTTTGGGGGACAGCCTTGTCGGAGGAGACTGGTGGTAGGGGATCTTACACTCCTACACTTATATTCATACCCTGATCTCAACTGCTTTCGCTCCCCTCCGTAGCTCTCGCTACCCGAACATGCAGCGAGACATGGACTTCGAGGCAATGGTGCCTGTTGATACACCCGTGGAGGGGGTTGTGACGGAGGTAAGCACAGAACCAGCGAAAACAAAGAGGGAGTGAAGGAAGAAACGAGAGGGGGGTGTGGAGGATCTTGGCGGATAGCGGATGGAAACAAAGAGGGAGTGAAGGAAGAGACTAGAGGGGTCTGTGGAGGGTCTTGGCGGTTAGCGGATGGATTTGGAAACCCATCACCACCCCTGCCCCTGCGCAGTGGTTTCGACGCGGTTACTGATGGCTCTGGCCCTCCCTCCCTCCCTCCCTCCTGCCTCAGATTGAGAAAAGCCGGATCTCCGTCCGTATTTCCTGCCTTGCCGAAGACCTGACGGCCAGGGACTGGCCTCGCCCCCCCTCGCTGCCTCCCTTGGACCGTCACTTCGACGAAGCGCGGGCCCTGAAAGAGTACGAAGAGCGGAGGAGGAAGATCGAAGAGAAGGTAAGACTTTTAGAGGAAAGGGTGTGAAGGAGCTAGAGAGATAGGAGGGGGGGAAATCGGGGGGAAGGGGGGGTAGCGGGATAGGTGTGTGTCTTAGTAGTTCTACCCTGACGTCTCCCTGCGTCGTCCCCTCCATCGCTCAGGTCCGTCTGGCCAAGGAGGGCAAGCTCCGCTTGTCGCGTCGACAGCGCAAGGTGGACGACGAGCGGTGGCGCACGGTCAATCACCTGGAAGCGGAGAAAGTGCTCAAGCAGCAGGGCAAGGTATGGGGAGACATTTGACAAGCCCATGGAGCCTGTGTATCAACCCTGTGTGGCCTCGCTCTCCCCTTTTTATCCTCCTTCAGGTTGGGGAATGGCTTTTTCGGCCTTCGGGTTCGGGTTCCATTTCCCTTTCGTGGCTGGCGTTGGAGGATTTGGTGTTGCACATTCCTGTGAAAGAGGAGGAAAAGGAAGCCGGTGACGCAGTCGGGAAAAAATTGACCGTGCAAGGGAGGGTTTATCAGGTACGGGGGCTCCCCTTGTCCTTCTTTCCGCCCGCGTTTTCTTTGACCTTCCCTTCCCCCTCCTCACAGGAGCTGGATCAAATCGTCGCCCAGTACATCCAGCCCATGAACGATCTGATCGACTCGATCACGTCCCACCGGAAGTTCCGACGCATGGCCAAAGAACAGGTAGAGGACGAGAGAGGAAAGCAGGGAAGGAGAAAGGGCTTTTGGGAACGACGGGAAAAAAGAGGGAGGGGTGGATGGGATCAAGACGTCGACCCTTCCTCACCACGGCCTTGTCCTCGCGTTAAAAAAAATCCAGGTGGAAGCCGAGTTACGCGCGTCGAAGAAGAAACATCCGTCGCAGGTGGGGGACGTACTGGCCTTCTTTTCTCTCATCCTTTCTCTTCTCGTCCCTCTCTCTCTCTCCCACCCCTTTAGTCCACGTTCCTCGTATTTGGATATATTGGTTGTCTGAATGCGCCTGAGAGGACATGTGGGATCGATGTTAAGCGCGCGTAGACATCGATCCCTGACCGTCGCCTGCCTTTCCCTGCTCCCCTCCCTCCCTCCCTTCCTCTCTCCCTCCCTTCCTCCCATCCGCAGGTCTTTTACCTCTACTATCCTGACCCACGGCGGCCGGGCTCTTTTAAGATGGCCCATATTGTCAAGCATCAGATATTTGGGGAGCCTGTGGACGTGACGCCCCGGTAAGCAGAGGCGCAAGGGAGGGCGGGATGAAGGGCGGGTTGAGAAGAAGAAAAGGGGGCATATGGGAGGTGGATGGGCACCCCTAGGCTCTTTTTCAGGCACCCGGTCGTCAATTTTCAAATGGGAGCGAAGAAGTAGGGCTGGCCTCTCCCTCGCGATGCTCCCCATTTCAGAGGTCCGCAACGTCACCTGTCGTACTCTCTCAACCCCCCCCTCCTTGGTCCCCCTTCCAACCGCAGTGGCCTTTCCTTCCGGAATAATACGTTTCGGTCCTGCGACGAAGTCTCCGACTATTTCAAAGAGCATTTCAGGGATGCCGTCTCCCTATCTTCCTCCTCCACCTCCACCGCAATGCCCCCCACGGACTCTTCTACTTTAGCCCCTGCCCCTGCCTCCCGCCCTCCTTCCGTCCCTCCCCCACCTCCCCCAAGCGCCCCTCGGGACGCGGTCCCTCCTCCACCGCCTCCTGGACTTCCTTCTTACGCTCAGCGGCCCCCCGGCCCCCCACCAGGGCTGCCCTCCTATGCCGATAATCATGCCGCTTCGCTCCCTGGCTCCCAAACAGGCATGTCCTCTTCCTTTCACCCTTTTCCTGGAGGCCCGTCTTTGTCCACGCAGCAACAGCAACAGCAGCAGCAATTACAGCAGACAGCATCATCGTCCCGGCGTTCTCGTTGGGAGTGAGAATCCCCATGCGGGCCCCTGTGTTTTACGGAAAGAGAAAAGGAGGAATGAGGAGGAATAACCTGTGGATCAGGATCCAACTTAGAAGGAATCTGAAATCGGGAAGATATTAACGTGAAAGCGCAGGATCAGATAACCGGATGGAATGAAGTACGCCTTATAATGCTGCCTTTAAACAGGTTTTTAAAGAACAGACGATATGGAGGTTAAGCCAAAGGCGGATCAAGAAGTGCGCTCTCGCGCGAAATAAAAGCAACGGTCTCGGCAAGGTTTTATTGTTGTTACATGCGAGTTGTTTTTTTCGCTCAAACCTGAAATCACGCAGCATTTCAGAAGACAATTTGTGTCGACAAGATATGCTGATAGTTTCTCTTAGGCATGGCCCATGTCGCCCCGCGTCATGTCCTGGATTCTTTGCAGTGGTCATGAAACATAGAAATACAGATTGAGCAGTGGCGCGTTTTAAACGTTGCTCATGCTCCCACAAAGTGTTTGAATGCCTGTTGTGGGAAGCGAAAACGTGTATTCCGTGGGATTCTATTGACAAAATTAGCCCCCGACAACCTGCTCTACCTGTCGGGCAGGAGGAAGGAAGCCGTAGGCGAGGAACGTACTTGCAAAGACACCAATATTCCCAAATCAAAGTAATTGACAGTCGGGCGGTCGATATGGTAAAAGCAAATTCTGCTCTCAGTGATGCGCGGCTTTTTGGGGTGTAGTCACCTCTGTTGGTTTGTGCACGTCTCTTCGCTTCTCCATTCCTTCCTCATTTGCCATATGGAAGTACACAATGGTTTTACCCGTTTTATTCCTGCCTTTACACACATCTCGCTTTCAATACATCCATCATAAAGACAGGAATGCTACGTGCCCGGTATTTTCTACGCTCTTTTGACGGGGCGAAGTGCTACCGTGTGAATGCCGGTTCGTCTACAGTTATGACCGCCCGATATTCGAGCCCGAAAGGGACGTTGTCCTCCGGGAGATTATCAAATGCTCGCTTCCTGACAAACAGGACAGCTGGCAACCCATTAAATAAAGATCAGGTAGGCGAAACCGCACACGCTGACGATGAAAACCAAGAAAAGACATCTGCGGAAATGGAGCGTCGAATGCAGGCGTTGAAGCGATTTGGCCTCCCTAAAAGTTTGGATAAAGAAGCCATTTCAGCGCCACAAGGGAAGCCCATATCTGAGCGAAAAAGATCAGGTGACGCCGAGGAAGAAGAGGAGCAGGACTGGAATGCCATATACAGTGACTACATCTGGTATCGAGAGAATCAGACGACTAAAGGATGGAAAAGCTGAGCAGAGCTACGACGGTGTGTGTGTCGGATTTTTGACAAGGAGTAAGCCCGAATTACCTCGTTCTGTCATGCACCTGTGTGAGGCGACGCAGCGTGGGAATTTCGACGGAGGGCTTCGGGGAAAGCGGGGTCGTGCGAAGCCTAATTGAAGATGACGGGAGGGAAAGTGACACATTCATTGCCACATGTACATACACCCACGTGAATCGATTCCCTGTGCTAGATTCTCAAGCTTTTGTACACTTGTTCGAGCATTTTAATCAGAAACATGGTGCCTGCAAAAAATTGAAGGCACTTGATATTACGGAGGCTCGGGAGTGTGAATGTGTGTAAGCGTTTAAATGAGCATGCATGTAAGTGCAAACCCGACGGCGTTGGCCTCTCCTTCTCCCAGTCATGCGATAAATTGACGCAAAATAGAATTAGATCGGTATTTAACAGTCGTTGCTTTGATTTTTACAGTGCACTAGTCCTAATCATGTCGCGTTGGATCGACTGCTGTTCCTTTGTGCCCTCTTCACGCTTGCGTCTCTTTCTACTCTTTTCCTTCATTTTATGACTCTCTCCCTCTTTCACTTCTTCTGCTGTCACTCCATCCTCCTCTTCCTCCGCTTGTCTTCCTTTTATCAGTTCCGCCAAAGACTGGACGCTCCCCGTCTCCCACGCATACGACCGGGGCACTCTCCAAACGCCCATGGCATCTTGAGAGACCGTGACACCCTCTTCTCCGAGCCTCATGGCTTGCTCTTCGGCGCCAGTTCCTCCATCGCCGCGCGGTGAGATAGTGTACGAAGCATTTATAACGCGTTGCCACGGCACGCTTGTGTTCAGGGGCAGTCGTCGCAAGGCCTGACCGACGTGCCGTGCATGTTTGGGGCAATGACACAAACGTGCGATGTGTCCTTCATGGTGATTAACAGCGTGTGTACGAGAGGATCGTTAAAAGGTGAATGAGGTGCTTGAAATTTGTTCCATCTCTTTCGCCAACGAGTCTCACCGTAGGTAGTCACCTTCCCCCGCGGCACATATGTGACGCATGTATGGACAAGTTGATCGAAGAGTGCCCGATCAAATTTGCTTTCAGCGAATTCTTCGTGATAGTCGTAGAAAATGGCATCCTTGTCGCCCATTCCGTGTTGAGAGCTGTTCTTTACTTCGCGTTGTTAAGAACCTCTTGAAAGTTAGTTCACGCGAACTCCTCATCTCTTCGTCGCCCACCCATGCATGGCTCAAGCAAAGTGCATGGGCTTAAGCCAGATTTAGAGTACATTGCCTTTCCACCGAGTCAAACAACCAGGCCCCAAATAGATGGCAGGAATATCGTCTAAGGTATGGCTTTGTGATGTCACTGCTGCTCCCTCAGGCCATTTCGCGCCATATTACGTGAAAGACGAGGTTGACCAAACAAAAATCTGCGAACGCCCCAAAAGGGACCTCGTTACGATATATACGAAGCGATGAAAGCACATGTGAAGAAAGGGTGGTTTCATAGGCTCAATACCAATTGGATCACCAAAATGTTTGGACCCGCACCCCCCCCAGCCGGCGGCGTAGTGGATCATTTTGGTAGGACTTGAAGCAGCACACGCAATGAATCAGTGCCATGACCACCACACGGAACACGGCGGTTCTTTTGACCGCTGGTGCCTCCCTCCTCTCTCATTCATCCTGACATAACTTCTCTATCCTCGCTCTGTTGTCCTGCATTTTCTCATAGGCTCAGTCAAGATGAAGGTATCATCAATGCACCGCTTCTGTCGTCGCCTCCCCGCTTTGCTCCTCCTCGCATTGTCGTGCTCTGCGTTCTTATTTCCCATACCCTCAAGAATACCAACATCCTCAGCCCAAGTCTTGCACGCGACCAAGAAATCCAAACAGACTTCCTCTGAGCTGGGGAATACCGTCCCCCCTCCTCCGCCTCCGGCGTCAACCCCCCCCCCCTTGCTACTTCGACTGACGAGACTAGCTTTGAAGAGGAAGAGATGGAAGCAGAGGAAGAAAACGCAGCCGTAACAGGGCTCTCGCCCACCATGTATGACAAGCTTCGTAGTGAGGCCACCGCCCCCTTCCGGTCCCTTCGCCTGTTCATTTACGGTGGCATCGGCGTCGGTGCCAGCCTGGGGGGCTACACGGCGGTGACGCAGTTGGTCCAATCTTTGCAACATCGTCCGGACGCCTTGCCTCTCTCTCAGTCCATCCTCAACGTCGGGGTGGATTTTGGGGTCGCGGCCGCCGCGGCCGGGGCCTGGGTGTTCGAGAATCGCCTGAAGCAAGTGACGGACAAGGAAATGCAAGCCTTACGGGCCAAGGAGCCCTTTCGCCTCACTTTCGACATGAAGAAAGCGCGCGAACGGGCCTTGAGCGGTCTTCCCGTCACCTTCAAGGTGGGGCTGAACGAAACTAAGAGTGCGTCGGTGAAGGACCTGAGGGAGAAGGGAGGGCAGCATTTGATCGTTTTGGCTGCCCCCAAAGGAGAGCTGGCTGACGCCCTCTTTGGCGCCCGCGTTGGGAAGACACTGTTTGCCAAAAACAACGTCATGATCGCACCCTTTGTCATCCAGGGCGGAAACGACAAGGCGGGGGAGGAAGCCAGCAGTGTGAAAGGCTTCGGGGGGATGTCGGACAAAGCCACGGGCATGAAAGAGGCCATGATTGATTCGGAGGCCTACGTGGCAAAACCCGCGGAGTCTGCTTCCTGGGCTACCTACATCGATGAAGAGCTCGAGGACGCCGTGCGGCAAGGGAATGAGATTGCCCGAAAAACTGGGATCGGGATTGTGATGCGGAAAGACGGCAGTATCATCCGGAGGGGCTTAGGCCAACCGGATTGGAAGGAGGTGGTTGCTGAGTTGACGGGTGCCAAGGGAACGAGCGAATTTGGTGATGCATACGTGCCTCCCATTGGCGCAGGAGGAGGGAAGGGGGGCAAAAAGAAGAGGAAGAAGGGATAAATGGGTGGCAAAAGTAGACAGTTCGCATTTTAGTTTTGTAAAAAAAGAAATCATGGCGTATGGTATCGTCGCTCCTGTCTATGGGGTGGGGTGGGGAGGTTGATTGTGCTGTTGACATTACACACACCTTTTTCTTGACTTTACTTCATGTGACAGAACGCGCAGCTATTTTTGTCGTCAAAGCAGAAGGAAGGCCTGCATGAGAAAGGGTGTTGGCGTCAATGTCAGTGTCATTCATTCGCATTCTTTTTGTGGGAGCAGTACCGCGGGTCTCGCCTTCCGTTTCAATGCCAATGAACGGCCCACATAGACTTTTTAATCCTGCCCGTCTCAAGCTTCCGCGCCTCCCACGCATGTACATAATGTTTTTTTACGAAATATATACGAATAAATGTGACAAAGATCATAAGTCACCATAACAGGCCCGGAAGGCCCTATCTCTTGTGGCTTCTGGGGCCGAGGATACTGTGGCCTCGCAATGCTCTGGACCCTAACCAACTTTTTCCTAAGCACTCATTCAAAAAATGCTAAATGACGAACAAATTTTCATTATTAAAATAGCAATGGCACGGGATCCGAAGCTCATTTATTACATCAAAAACCTGCTTTTGGAACGGGGGTCGGATAAGTAAGTTCTTCATGGTTGATCTTCCCTATCATATTAAACCTCCCTGTCCTTCCAGCATCATGACCAGCATTTAAATCTTTTTTCACACATCACCTCACCTTAACTCAATTTTCGGACTTCCAACCTTTGTCCCGATAGCCGTCCTCCCTCGGAGGACAGTATCGTGGAACGACTGGTAGTTGACCACCGTGAGTATGACCGGAAGCCGAAAGCCACCTTGCATAAACAAGTAGCCCGGGCACTGCATTGGTGCTTGGAACGCTCTGAAAAAGATGAAACGCCCGGCAATCAGGCGCTTTGCGGGGAGAACCAAGGAGGAGGTGTCAAGAAGCGAGGTCGAAATAGCGATAGCTGCGAGAGGGGGAGGGGCAGGGGCGCAGAGAGGCCACAACGACAGGGAACGGACTGTGTGAGCTTGTACAGGGGCCTTTCTTATCAAGAAGAGGGAAACCCAGGAAAAAGCGCATCGAAAGAAAAGATGAAGGAGGAAGGGGAAGACGAGACCCATGCCGTCAGAGGAGAAGAGGAGGAGGATTCGGACGCCGCGTATGAGGAGGAGGCGCGCGAACGGGAGAAAGGGTTACAGGGGATGGCCGAGAGTCGAAGCCTGAACCTTTTGAACCATACCTTGAGCCAGGCGTATAGGAAGGCCGCCGTTGCCCCGACAAGGGACACGGGGGAGGGAATGGGGGCGGGGCTCCGGCACTTGGAGAGAGAGCGTCAGCCACATGCGGCGGAGAAACAGCAAGACTCTCAAGGTGGCGGGACAGAAGGAGGACGTTCGTTGCCAAATGGAGAGACAGAATCGAACGGGAAACTCGTGCGACAGAAGTCAAAGCGACGTCGTGCTTCCCCCCGCCTTCCCTCCTCTCCTCCCCCCTCTCTGCCGTCCGGGGAGGACGCAGCTTTCTCCTCTTCGTCTCCGCCTCCCCTCCTGCCCGTGGAACGTCCCACCGCCCGCTTCACCGACCTGGCTGGCATCGACGCCGTCCTGCAAGATGTGCGGGAGCTGATCGAGTACCCCCTCAAATACCCGGAGGTATACGCGTATCTTGGGGTTGAACCTCCCCGTGGGATCCTCCTGCACGGGCCGCCGGGGTGTGGGAAAACCTTGTTGGCGAACGCCGTGGCAGGGGAGCTGGGCGTGGCGTTTTTGAAGGTGTCGGCGCCCGAGGTGGTGAGTGGAATGTCGGGAGAATCCGAGCAAAAGATCCGGGAGCTCTTCGCGACGGCTCGTCAGGCCGCGCCGGCCCTGGTCTTTATCGACGAAGTGGACGCGATCACCCCCAAGAGGGAGACGGCGTCCCGGGGCATGGAACGTCGGATTGTGGCCCAGCTTTTGACGTGCATGGATGCCCTTTCCCTGGAGGAGACGGGGGGGAAACCCGTCTTGGTCATTGGCGCCACGAACCGCCCGGATGCCCTCGACGCGGCTTTGCGGCGGGCGGGCCGGTTCGACCGGGAGATTTCCCTTGGAGTGCCGGATTTAGAGGCCCGACGGAGGATTTTGGAGGTGATGACTAAGAAAATGCGGCTGAGCGGGGACTTTGATTTGGGAGCAATTGCGCGGAGGACACCGGGATATGTCGGGGCCGATCTAGCCAGCTTGACGAAGGAAGCGGCGGTGCTTGCCATCAACCGGATTTTTCGCAGCATCGTGGCGGACACGGGAGGAGGCAAGACCAAGGGAAAGGAGGGGGGGGACCGGGAGGGCAGCGACAAGGAAGGATATGACACGATACCTTCGGAGCCCCTGACTCGGCCCTCGGGCCTTGCTACATTGACGGACGAGTGTGCATTACCTGCCATGGATACCGATTCCCTAGAATCGAGCAATCCATCCTCTGTGAAAGTGATCCCCGTGGCGCTCCCGCTGCCCACCTCCCCCGCTCCCACGGCTCCGCCGTCCCTCCCTCCCTCCCTCCCGCCCGCCCTCCTTGCCTCCCTCGCCATCACCATGCCGGACTTCTTCTCGGCCCTGAAAAAGGTCCAACCGTCGGCCAAACGCGAAGGCTTCGCCGCCGTCCCCGACGTGAGTTGGCAGGACGTGGGGGCGCTGGCGCCTGTGCGCGAGGAGCTGTCCATGTCCGTCCTGGAGCCCATCGCCCATCCCGAAATCTTCCTCTCCCTGGGGTTGACTGTCCCTGCCGGCGTCCTCCTCTTTGGGCCTCCCGGGTGCGGGAAGACGCTGCTGGCGAAGGCCATCGCCCATGAGAGCGGGGCCAATTTTATCTCGGTCAAAGGCCCGGAGCTCTTGGACAAATACGTCGGCGAGTCGGAGCGGGCGGTGCGGCAGGTCTTCACTCGGGCGCGGGCCTCCGCGCCTTGCATCGTGTTTTTCGACGAATTGGACGCCTTATGTCCGAAGCGAGGGATGGGTGGAGGGGGGGAAGGAGGGGGGGGCAGTGGGGTGAGCGAGCGGGTGGTGAACCAGCTCTTGACGGAGATGGACGGCTTGGAAGGGCGTCGGCACGTCTTTGTGATCGCGGCCACGAACAGACCGGAGCTGATCGACCCCGCCATGCTCCGTCCAGGGAGGCTAGACAAGCTCCTGTACGTGCCCCTGCCGGGACCGGAGGACCGGGCGGCGATTCTGAAAGCGGTCTCTCGGGACATGGCGGTGGATGCTGCGGAGGTGGATCTAGAAGCCCTGGGGAGGGATCCAAGGGCAGAGGGCTACAGCGGGGCAGACATGGCCGCATTGGTCCGGGAAGCAGGGGTGAACGTCTTGAGGGAGGTCAGGGAGGGGGGAAAGAAAGGAGGGTGGGAAGAGGGAAAGCCGTTGGTGATCGGGCACCGGCATTTTGAGGCAGCGTTCGCGAAAGTGTCTCCCTCCGTGTCCTTGCGCGACCAGAAGAAATACTTGGCCATGCGCCATTCATTGTGCCGGGCCCGAGGAGTGGTGGCGGGGAAGGAAGAGGGTGGGAAAGGGGCGGGGGAAGGGGGAGGCAGAGAGGGAGGCAGGGAGAGAGATGGAGGGGAAGGGGGAGGGGGAGGAGAGTGAGTGTGGAATACAGAAAAAGAATTCATATTTTTTTAGAAAGATTTTTGCGTGCGAGAAGTGCGACACATCCGTGGGAATCACTGTTTGCCGCTCTTGGAAGAAAAAGAATGAAACGTGGGAAGAGAACTTTCCCTTTTTGTGGAGTCTGTCCGGGGTTTGGTACTTTTCAACGTAGGGCTTGTTGCACGCCCTGTTGGAGTTTTGCCGCCGCGTTCCGGCTGGGAAGCCTTTCTATTCACCGCATTTGCATGAATGGTCGGACTTGGGTGGCGAACGCTCTCAGATGGTGGCGGAATGCCAGCTTAGTCTGCCGGTCCCAGGCCGGGCCCCGTCTTCTCCCTCCCTCCCTTCCGTCCCCTCCCTCCACGCGGGGCGGGATGGCCGACATCAGTTTTTGAAATTCTTGACCCAGCCGCTCCTTCACACTGGGAGGTTGCTCCTCCAAAATTCCGGCGAGCAGGCAGAGGAAAGCCTCCCGATCGCACAAAATCAAGGCCAAAAGCGCGTTGGAGGCGGCGTCCAGACGGTCCCACACGCTCCCTTCGTAGACAACCAGGTGCAAGAGCTTGCGGGTGCACTCCGAAAAAAGGGCAGGATGGGCCGTCACGTGCGCCTCGAGACCCCTCCCTCCACCGTTCGCATGGCCGGCCGGCCCGACGCGAGTGCCCACAGTCTGGGCGTGGAAGGAAGCCAGACCCGCCAGGGCCCGGAGGGAATCGCGGGCAATCTCACTGTCGGGACGCTGCACCCCAAACATGACGCTTTGCAGGAGCTGCATGAAGAGGGGATGGGGCAAGAAGGCCACGCGCTCCGTGTAGGTGGATACCATGGAGTTGACCAGCGTGAAATACTGCTTTCCCAGGGGGGGATACTCCAAGAGCTCTTCGGACATCAAAGGGATCAGGCGTTCCAACCCAAAAAAGACCACGTCCGCGACCGTGTCTGCCGCCAATTTTCCTTCCTGTTCGGCCGAAAAATCCACAAAATCTTTGCTTGCCACATGGGAGAGCAGTTCCAGCACGCACAAGATGTCACCCACCGCTTCTTCCTTCGAGTTGGCGTCTTTCCGAGTCCGGCCCACGTTATGGCTGGCATACGCTTTCAACGCCTGTCCCGTGGCCGTCAACAAGCTCATGGTGGCCGGAGCCCCCAGGCTGGAAATCTGCACTTCGGCGTAATCCCGCAAAAATAACAGCACGGCGTGCAAGGCATCCGGGTACGCACTGCAAAGCGTGGCCACATCCAGCAATGGCTTCAGGGCGTGAGTGATCAAACGCGGCAAATAGGCTTGCCCTGTGTTGTCCACGGCGCGCGCCATGCCCGCGTACAATCCTGCCACGACCCCCACCTCTCGCACCAGTCCGCCCCGACCTACCCCACTCTTCCCGTTCGAGCTTTTCAACCCCAAAAGAAGGAAGTGCAACCGGGTCTCTACGGGTCCTGCCACCTGTGCGATGCCCTGGCCGGCCTCCGCGTCGTTTTCCCGCGCCAAAATTCCTCCCACCACGACTTCCAAGAGCTCGCCCCGTAAATCCGAAGCTAGCCGGAGATAGCCCAGTTCCGGCGGAATTTGCGGCGATGGCGAGGGGGCACGGCCATGACCCTCCTGTCCATTGCCCACCAATTGCTCCCCGTGCTGCCTCAAAAAGTGTTTCTCCGCCTCCATGTCCCGTAACATCACCTTCCAGGCCTCAGAGCGGACGGCGGCGCGCCCCAACGATTCCCCCCCCGTGAGCACCACCGCCCGCACCACGGCGATGGCAGCCTTGGCCACCTCTCTCTGCGACGGCCAGCGCGTCAGGAACCCCCAGGCTATCCTGAGACTTTGCTCCACTTGGCCTTCTCCTGCCTCCCCCCCAAAAGCCTGGACTAAGGTGGGAGCGAGGATGCCGTTGCGGTAGAGGGAGTGGTCGGGTAGGAGGTAGGTCCGGGCAAATCTGGCCACAAAGCTGAGGATGGTTTCTGTCAAGTAGGGGGAGAGGAAGGGGTCATCGGGCACCTCTACCGCACGTTGGAGGAGGAAGCCCGCCAGGTGCTGGAGATGGATGCACGCGTCCACAAGCAGGGCGGCCGCAGTGGAGGGGGGTAGGGAGGTGGCGGGAAGGAGGGAGGGAGGGAAGGAGGGAGGGAAGGAGGAAGAGGGGGTGGAGGCAGGCGTGGCGTGGAAGCACAAACGATGGATGGCCTCCGGGATGGCAGGCTGTTCTCCGTGCATGTCGTCCGCAATCAGGTGGCCCCAGGCTTGAACCAGCACGCGAGCCTCCTCCAATAAGGCCACCACGCCGGCAGGACTGCGGTCGAGGCTCTCTCCCTCCCTCCCTCCCGCTCGAGTCAACAGCCAGTGCAGGCGCGTCAGACACCCGGCCTGGTTGCCCCCCCCCTTCGTTGCCGATACCCCCCCAAGGGAGCGAGCAACCGCCCGTGCAAATCCAGGACAGAGGCCGCAGGGGCCAAGCGCCCCAATCCCGCCATATTCACCACTTGCTCTTCCACGTTGGCGGTGGCGATGGCTTCTGCCTCTTCTTCAGCGTCCTCCTCCAACGAACGTGCCGCTTCCACTTGGGAAAGGGTGACACGACAGCTTTGGTACGCGTGGTAGACAGGTGCGACGGCCTCGGTCACCACCCGCCGGGCCACTGGCCCCCTCCCCCCTCCCTCCCCCCATTTCCCTCCCTTCCCTCCTCCCCCCCTCACCCCCCCCCCCTCCTCCCTCCATCCCCATCGGTCCCACCGGGGAGGTGCCCCCGCTGCCGCCACCTTCCCCAGCGATCATGGGGTCGGCGACCAACACCCCCCACGTCTCGATCAACGTCTCGAACGCCGCCATCGCCCATCCTTCTTCGCACGCCGCTGTCCAGTCCTGGTTGGAGCCCCGGTAGTTCACTGCGCGGCCCGCAGTGACCCGCAACAAGAGGCAAGTCACCGCACTCAAACGCTGGCAGAGCTCCGGGAAGAATGGGAAAGCCGCCAAGACAGGCAAGCGGAAATTGCTCACGCAGACGTGGACGAAGCTCACCCATCCATCCACCTCTCGACCGTAGCCTTCCACCTCGTCCTCAGCCGCTCCTGACCCCTGTCTCCCTTCGTAAAAGGCTGCTTCCGCGGTCGAGGCGGCTTCCACGCTCTGGGACAGGAAATCCACGCCCACGCGGAGGAGGAACAGCGCGTATTGGGATCGTTCCTCTCCTGTCGGGAAGACCGGTCCTTGCAGGGACGCCAGCTGGGTCAGAAGTTGTCGCAACAAATGCAAGCGGCCTTCCCCTTCCTGGACAGAGAGGCCCCGCAGGCGGGTGTAGACGCTGACGAGACCTTCCAGAAGGTCCAGCCGCAGCAGGTACGGGCGCCAGGCTATCGGGGGGGAGATGAAGCAGGGCGTCTTCATGGAAGGCTCTTGCAAGGGGTCAAAGCCGGTAAAATCCCACGATAGCGTCTCCAAGCACAACTGGACAATCGCATTCAGCCTCAGCAGGCTTCCATGGGCGTCAGCTGTCAACCCGCTTCCCCCCTCCCTTCCCGCTTGCCCGCTCGGGGGGAGGGCCACCAAGGTCTCCTCGACCCCACGCGCCAGCATGCCCATCCCGATTTCCAAGCAGGGCAAGAGGCCGTAGTCTTCGAAAGCCTTGTGTGCCTGCCTGTGAAACTCCAAAGGAAGCCCCAGCGCGGCCGATTTGGCGGTGCTGAACTCCCCAACCAACGCGAGCAAGAACTCACTGGCCAACACCACTTTATTTTTTTTCCGTGAAGCCTCCCCGCCGCCATCCTTCTCCTCAGGCGCATGTGTCAGGGCTTGAACTTGCTGGAAAAAGTGTGTCTTCCCATCGGGTCCTTCTTCGGCCCACCCCCGTTTCCAAAGAACAGCAAATGTTTGCAGGAGCTGAGAGCTTACGAAATGGGAGTAGCGCTCTCCGTGGTTTAAGAGGAGGGTAGCCAGGTAACTTCGTGCGGCCGCACGCTCTTCCAAAGGCAGTTCAGTCCACCGGCCAAGTAAGGCTGCCTGTAGAAGGCCCGTGGCATGAAACTGTGCGACGGGGTTGGTGGAGTGCTCAAGGACATGCCTGGCTACACCCAGAGCCTCCGGATTACTGCGTAGAGCAAGGAGGATTTCCGAGGCTCTCATCGGATCCGTCTGCAACAGCTCACAGGCATGCTCGATGTGTGCGAGTGCAGCTTCCATGGGAAGGTTGGTGTCGGTGGTCACACAATAAGTTCCTGTGCACGGCAGAGGTTAGAGCCGCTCTCGGAGCGGCGCTCGTGCTGCAAGGAAAACAACAGCGACGATCAAGCCCGTTAAACACTCCTGCGCGCGCAAGAGAAAGGTTTATATACGGAAAAGGAAACATGAGAACTTATGTCCGCGAACGATGATGATTCGCTCGGTTGAGTGGGGCCATTGATAATTATTTGCGGTGTGTGGGGGTGGTAGTTTGGCTTCAGCGACGACGAACAAATACTCGAGGTGGAAATATTATTATTTTGAGGTCTTTGCAAGTAAACCAACGCATGCATGTTTGCAGTCCTTCCTTCCTTACGACATAATGATGGCATTATTATTTAGTGACGAGGGCATGTCATTTGAAGGACACGTTCTTGGTGGACGGGTATGGCAGCTGGTGTTGACTATCATGCTCTTTACCCTTTTCTGATGCAACGTATAAAATGGTGCCTTCACATGGCGACAGAAAAAGGTGCAAGCCCGGGAAATCAAATCACACGAGGAGCAAAATCGTGATGACTGGAATACCAAGCGCTATAACCATCAACACCACCGGCAACAGCAGTAGTCTGCCACATGTCGGCGTTCCACACCTTTCCCACGCCGGTAGCAGCAACGCAAACCTGTTGACAGATGAGCAATTATTTCGTACGGACGAAGACATCATTGAATACCTGCTCTTCCGTGGCTTTACGAAAAGCATGGCCGTCTTTGAAGTAGACCGACGAGAAGACCGGCTGAAAGCCTTCGACGTGGACAAGCTCTTGGCGCATATTAACGGGCTGGTCCGCTCCTACGACATTCAGGGCTTGCTCCGTCTTTGGGAGTTCCTCGACCGGCGCTTATTCAGCCATTTGGATGTCCATCACGCCCGAGAGCTATATAAGATGAAGGTTTCTTTGCTACGGTAAGCTTAGAGCGCCATGGTCACCATGGCGAAGCCATCGCGCTTCATGGAGGGATGACTTGGGTGTTATCCCGGCGGACGGGGTATGATATTGTCTGCATTTCAAGAAGGATTGGGGACTCGGCGCTCGTAGATAATACAAGTCGGCGACACTCGTCACCCCCAGCGGTCAAAAAGTACGAGGAAGATGTGCGTGGGCACTGACGTCGCATCCTTGCACCCTTCCTTCCCCATCAGGTACTACGTGGTCCATGCCATTCAGTCCAATCGCCGGGACAAGGCCATCGATTTCCTCGCCAATTATACACTCCAATCCGCCTCCTCCTCCTCTTCTTCCACCTCAGCCGCGTCCTCTCCTTCCTCCTCCACCACGCCCTTCCCACCGCAGATATTGACCGAGACCGATGCGGCCTGGCGGCAGTGGTTCGTCCTCCCTCACCTCCCAGAACCTTCCCGAGATCCTCAGTTCCACGTCTTCTTTTCTCCGTCCTGGGCTGATGCCTTCCGGGTATCGTTTCGCAACGTTTTGACGGTGATCTTCTACTCCCTCCCCGTGCCCAAGCTGTTGAGCATACCTGCCTACGACGAGGGAGGATGGCAGGTGAAACACGCGCTGAGCCGCGCCCGACACGTGGTGGGAGAGCAAGAACAAGAGCTGGCAAAGTGGGAGGGGCACGCGGTGGCCTTGGCTGCAACGGTGGAAAAACTGCTGCTCACGGTGCAAATATGGCGGGAGGGAGAGCGACACCACCGGCGGGGATGGGCGTTGGATAGGAGCAGTGGGAACAGGGAGGCTCTCTCGAGGAGGGAGGAGGGAAAAGGGGAGAGAGGGGGAGAAGAGGGGTTGGCGCAGGCTTGCTGGGCGCAGGAGGTGACAGCCCTGAGGGCGGTCCAGGATTTGAACGCGTGCTTGGGCAAAAGCAAGGGCGTAGGAGGGGGGGGGAAGGAAGCGATGTGGATGCTGCGGTCACCGCGCTGACTGTGAATGTAGATAGGTATTTGAAATCTTTGCAGGAGGGTTTCGGGAGGGAGGAAGGGAGGGAGGGAGGAAGGGAGGGAGGGAGGGAGGAGGCTCCAGCCGGCGGGACACACTGAATAGAAGATAAATAATGCGCTGATTTAAGAACAAAGAAACTCTGGATCACAAGGGATTCGACACAAGCAAAATATGGCTCACACGAGGAGGACACCGCGGCCTCCCCTGTCTCTCCTCGGACTTCCAGTGAGGATGATGGAAGAGGTACCTTCATTGGTCACACACGCTCCAGCGTGTGTGAGGACTGTCCACCTTTACAGGTCCCCTGTGGATGCTGACCAGCCCATATATCGGAAATTAATCTCCCGTTGCTTCTCCCCCCCTGCCCCGGCAGGCCCATCGTGGCAGCAGGCTCCCCACTCTTAGGCGGACCCCCCTTTTCACAGACGCTTGATCTGCTACCTTCTAAACCCGTCCAACTATCATTGCCCCTCTTTTCCCTTCCAGCATCCCGTTCTGTTTGATTTTGTGAACGTGATTCACTACTCGCTGGGCTGAATTTGAATACAAGTACATGCACAGTATCCAAGCTATCCTTACAGGAAGGCAAACGCCTGGAGTCAGACACCGTCTGTCTCCCCTTTCTCGACTTCACCCGTTCCTGGCACCCTCTGTCTTCAGTGTATTGACTATATATTCCTACTTTCACCGCGCCGCGCACGTGTATATTTCATCAATCGTAGCTGTCAGGCTCGTCAAGGCGCAACACGGGACGCTGTCGCCCCATTGTGCCATATTTTTTATGCATGCATTTGTTTCGTGAGATAGAGATGGCGTAAGGCCGCACATGCACCTGTAAAGGCCGCGTTGTAGTCGATGGCCACTGACAAAGCCAGGCATAGGGAAGGAAGGTGGGGGGGAGGAAGGGAGGGAGGGAGGGAGCAATGAGTGCATGAGGAACGTCCATTCAGTCTATGGCGGAATGTCTGACACATGATTCTGGACGACAGGAATTCTTGAATCTTTCGGGACACCCCGTCTTGGTCCTTGCCGCCCCCCCAAGGTTGGGCAGGATCCATATGCATCCTAGCACCCATCTCTTTCTTTCCCTCTCCCCTTCATTTATCCTTGCGAGCTTTACCTTCCTGTTGAATCCGTGTGACAGAAAAGGGATAATAAGCCAACGTGAGGATCTCACGGTGCGGATTTCCGCGCAGGCGTCCTGACATATCCCCCTGAGCCCTTACCGGCCCGCCACCCTCCCCACCCTTTCCTTGCCCCCCCCCTCCCAGTACACGCCGGGGCCCCTCCCTCCCTTGTCCACCCATGACTTACGTTTTTCTGGTAGTCCGTGCAGTCGTCGACGTAGTCGTCCTTCTCGCCCGGTCCCCCCACCAACGCGCCGTAGAGAATGTACGGGTGCGGTTTGCGTGAGCAGTCGCACTTAGTGCCTTTGCAGGACGACGACCGGTGATGAGGGGCGCGGGGAAAGTCCTCGCTGGGTGTGGGAAGGAAGGCAGGGAGGCGCAAGGGCGTGCATGTCAGTGTCGAGAAGCATAGATGTATGGAGATGCACGTGCGGAGCGACAGCTGCCGATGAGAGAGCTAGCAGACAGAGCCAAGTACATGATGCCACCCCAGCTCCCAAGGGGGAACCCTCTCTACTCCGCTTCTGGTTGATCCTGTTTCCGATTCCTTTTCTCCCCTTTACCCGTAACTTTCGGCTTCCCACCCTGCTACATCCGGCGCCATATCAACGCGATGCAAAGGCTTCTTCACATAGTCCCGTCCGCCTCCCCCCCCCCCCCAAACCCGTCACATACCCGAAACCGATCAAATAGGAGTACTTAGGCTTGCCAGTGTCCGGGTTCACCTTTCCCCCCGCCGTCAGAATGTAGGTGATTTCAGACTCCGCCCATGCGGAGTACTTGCTGGGGTTCAAACCGTAGGTGGCGGCCATCAGGGCGATGAAAGCCGTGTTGGCGGTGTAACGGTTGCTGCCCCAGGGCGAGAAAAAAGTGAGGCCTTTGGGAGTCTTGGGCTTCTTGAGCCATGTCTGCAGGTAGTTGGTGATCCCCTGCCGATATTTCTCCGATTGGGTCAAGTGGTACAGCATCAGCTGGACCCCAGGGCCTTTCTCCCCCCAGTCGTAGTCAACCTTGGTGGTCCCGTCCTTGCCCCCGCAGCAGGCGTCGAAGAATTTTTCCGCCTTGTGGAGGTAGTCAGCCTCCCCGGTGGCTTTGAAGAGCCAGACCGCTGCCCAAGCCAGCTCGTCCAGGTAGCCCGTCGAGCCGTAGAAGTCCTTGGAACCGATGCCTCGGTGTTTGTCGGCGAAATCGAAGAGTTGACGTGCGTGCACCAACAGAGTGTGGGAGTACACGGAATCGGACTCGGCAAAGACCAAGGAGGCGGCCGCAAAGGCCGCCGCCACCTCCCCGGCTATGTCGGAGCCAGGATGCTTGGGGTTAATTTCAAACGATGGACGTTTCATTTTTTTGGGAAACGCTTCGGGTGGGCCCCAATACGAATGGTCGTCGAACGAGGCAATTTGGTAGACAAGGGCATCGGGCTTGTAGTGCGCTTTCAACAGCCAGTCTAGACCCCATTTGATGGTGTCCATCATCACGGACCGTTCTGCGGGAATGGAAGGGGCACAGGTTGAGGACACATTCATGCGTTCAAAATGAGAAAAAAGAGAGACAGAAAAAAAGAGATAGTCACGGGGGAGCCCAACGTCTGGAGCGTTGAGGAGCGGACGAACGAGCGGGCGACAACGAGAAAAGCTCAGGACTTTACCGCACATGCCCTCAGCTCATGAGCTATCTACTGGACACGTACCATTCACTGAGTCGTACGCGTCTGGAAATTCTAGCAGGGACCAAGCCAGAGTCGAAACTGTGAAGCCCGTTGTCAACGCAAACTTCAGGTGGTCGCCGGCATCGTACCATCCTCCGCTCAAATCCAGCCCTTTGTCACTCCCATCTTTCAAGGCAGAATCTCCTCTCCATGGGACACGATTGCTGCTAGGAAGAGCACCGGCTCTTTGTGCCTCATAAAAGAGGGAGGAGAGGTAAAGGACCTCGCCATAGTTGAGAGCTAATGGGGTGCGGGCGTGCAGAAGAACAGGGACAATATAAAGGTGAGCAAATTGTACAAGTCCATGCACAGCTTTATGTGTACATGCAGACAAAAGCCAGCTGGTTTTCCAAAGGTCAATGGTCCTCCCATTACCCCTTCTGCTACGTGAAGTCCTGCTTCCGGAATACTGACCCCTTGAACTGACAATCTCCTTCTACTTACGTTCATCGGCGATAGCCTTTGGAGGACTCAAGCGGGTATTTGATGAAGAAGATGTCACAGAAACACTTGTTGCCAAAGCAACGAATAGAAGCGAAGGGGCGATCCGCATAGTGAGACTTGAATGCAAGCGAGCACGGTCACCCGTACAAGGTCAAAATGTCTGTCCGTGAATGTTACAGTTTAATTTTGTATCTTACGTGAGTTCTCGAGCTTCTATGACTTGAAAATAATAAAATAAGAATGTGCAGGGGCCACCCGATCCAAAGGATAGACTTGGTCATGGAACAAAACGAGAAGAGACGTGGAGAGGGTCGTCACATTGACATAATCGTGTGGAAGGGCCGCCCCTTATACCTGTTGATTGCGTGTCTTTATTTACCACATAAAAGTGCACATAAATTTAAAATATAGTGTACGCTATAGCTACGCCAGAAGGGAAAACGTAAAACGCAGTTTCAGACACCAGCCTCTAGGCTCACGCGAGACCAGGAATACCGTTTCGGACCTGCGAAACGGCAGAAGCCGTTATCCCATTTGAATCGCCGTTGGAAATGGTTCAAATTATATTATCATGCTTACTTCACTCATACATGATTATAAAAGTATCATCACAGGACATCATTCTATTCAAGCCTGGATTTATGTGTTGAATATGGAAGTTTATTGTTGGTGGAGAACACAGGGTACGATTTCGAGCAAATTTTCTATTACATGTGGAGTTCAAGGTTGCCCGGCTGCCGGAAAGTACAAGATTTCGCATAAAGCTAATTATTCTACTTTTCAAGCTGACCATCTCTTGCTTTCTACATGACAGCATTGTCTTTAAATCCTTGGCGACTGACATAACACGCGTCGTGAAAGGGGTGGAAATCGAGGAAGAAATAATTGCGATTCATCGTGTCATGCATCAGCACATGCTTTGATTCTTTCCATGTTTCAAACTGATTTTTCTGTTCGTAAGAGACAAAGAATCAGGATGGTTGAGTACGCCACCCTCTGAACCCCCATATCGTCGTCCCATATCGTCGTCGCGCGATACATACTCTCTGTTCCGTTCCCATGTCAGCCAACAGTCATCTGCTATTCTTCTTTATCTCGGAGTCCCAGCCAAGAAGCCTGTGCCCTTTCCAAGGAAAACGCCGGAATAATAGAAGACATTGTCGAGCAAACGGGAGATGGAAAAGACCCCCCCGGCGATGGCGCAGAGCTGTATGGAAGGAAGGGAACGCAAGGGGATTTCGGTGCATGTATGACAATAGTGAAGGATTATTCCTTGCACGAAATTAATAGACAAAAAGGCATGACCTTGTAAGGCAAAAAAACTCGTCCAACACAGAAAAATTTCCCGGCTCCACGTCCTTCCGTCCTCCTCGTTCCCGTACCTTCACAAGAAAATGGCTGAAGGGAACACTGACAGTCGAGACCTCCACATTGAAGGGACTTAAGTCATAGATAAAGAAGACCCCGGGCAGGACCGACGTCTGATCGTTGTGGGCGTGACTGTCACCCGTAAGCCGGGCCTCGCCCTCTTTGTGGAGAGGCTTGAAGCGTTCTGTGACGCTGATACGGTTTGTGCGGATGGCTTCGCCGGCCCGGCCTTTATAATGCGTAGGGATGACCTGTTTGGGACCAAGAGACAAAGAAGTGCACAGTTTCCAAGGTTTCAATCTCGGCTCGTGATAAAACGCGTGGTGTCGACGTGTGTGCGTGTGTGTGCCAGCTCCAAGGAAGGGATGCCTTTCGACAGAGTTCCCGTAGGGGACATGCTCCCTTTGTCCTCTCTCCTACATACAGCAGTAAAGCTTCAGGTACACGCAGCATCATTTACCTTGATGAAATATTGGAAGAGGCCCGTTCCGACGGTTGAGCTCACATACTGTAATGTCGGACGGGGAGACAGGCAATGAGGGAATTGATCAGAAGGCGTGACAGAGGACTGCGGGCTTCTTTACCCCAAGGACATCCCTCGCTCGGCCTTCACCCCTCCCCCCCTTCTGCTTTCCCCCCGTACCTTGACCTTCCCATCGAGAGGATTGACCCTGCCAGGGTACTCATCCCCAAAGGAGACGTGTTGGATGGTGTGCGAGACGTTGAAAAAAGGGGCTTCGGAGGGGATGAATTGATGGATGTGGCGGCCGTCCTGATGGGGGAGGGAGGGGGGGAGGAAGAGATGAGTTGAGCCAATGCAACGGGTGCTCATGCCAGAGTCTCCTCTCTCCCTCTAACGCCAAGGACAAAGCCACGTCCCCGGCTAGAGGCACGCAAAATTACCTTCACAACCGAATCGCCGAAAGCAATGTGGAAGTTTCCCGCCACTTTGTTCACGGACATGAAGCCCTTAAGGTTACAACCTTCCCCCTTCTGCATGGGCCCGGAAGGAGCAGGGGCCTGGAAACCCGGGAGGCACTGAGGAGCCGTGTTCCTGAGGGAGGGGGAGAGGGGAGGGAGGGCGTCAAGGGCTCTCGCCGGTCCCTGGTGATTGCGGGACTCTCCCCGCATGCCTCGGTCTGAAGCCCGTCGTTCCGTCCCGAACGTCTCCTGCCCCCCCCCCTCCCTCCCTCCCCCCCTCTCCCTGCCTTACTTGATCTTCCCCATTGGAAGGCCCTGTGTCAGGTAGGCTTGCTCCAAATCCTGACAGGAATTGCAGCATGCCCCGGTATGGGTACGGGCCTGAAAGCAGGAGCCACAGTAGTCCCAAGGAGCGGCACCAACTAGAGCGTCGGCTTTTTTGCTGTCAAAGTCGGTCGGGTCCTCCAAGAAGGGGAAGCTGGAGGCGGAGGAGGGAGGAGGAGGAGGAGGAGGAGGGAAGGAGGAGGGAGCTATGTTCAACGGGATGACTACCCTCTCACTTGGCCTTCGATGCCGCATGGCCGGCCCATGCTCTCCCTCTTCCCATTTCCCTCCCAGTGGTTCTATATATAAGCCCTTCCTCCCCCCCCCTCCCCTCCCTCCCTCCCTGCCTACCCAATCCTCTCCCCTTGGGAGGAGAGGCGCTGTTTCAGCATGTTGTGCTCCACTTGCATCTGATTGTCCCCTGCCACGTCCATGGCGTCCACGTGCACGTCTAGGAGGATAAGAAGGGCGATGAGTGACACTTCTCTTCGCATCGACGCTTGGAATGAGAAAGGAGGGAGCGCCCTCCTCTTCCCTCCATCCCTCCCTCCCTCCCTTCCTTCCTTCCTTCCTCCGTACCGGCGCAGGTCAACGCGTGAAACGTCATATCAAGGGTGATGTTGAGCTTGTCCCCCAGAGAAGTGTCCACAACCAAATGCTCCTTGGTACGTGATGTCTACCGGATCAGAGAGAGGTTTCGAATTAGGGTTCCGGGAAGGGAGGAGAAGGAATGAAGGAGACGTCAGCGGCGACGAATCCAGGGGAGGTCTCGGTCCGGTATCATATTCCTCTCCCAGGCCCCTGACAGCCTTTCAGCCTCCACACGGTGTGCAGAATGCTTCCCATTCCCTCCCAAAAGCCTCACCAAAAATGCCTCATAAGCCTCGGAACATAAGAGGACGAGGACCAAAACCCAAGAGAACAGGGCCATGCTGGCCCCGCGCGACGTCTGGATTTTATCCTCGTCGTGGAATTTCGTGAACACGTCCATGCGCTCCAGCACCTTATTTAGACGCATGCAGGGATTGGGAAGGGAGGAGAGATAAGGAAGGAATTCCTTATTGCAGCGCGTTAGGGTGCCACCGCACGAGAGGTGCATGTGCCTTGACACGAGCAATCCTTCAAGAAAATAGCGCTTGGTCAAGCAGCCAGTGCCAGCCCCTATCATACCTTTGCCGATGCTATGGGAGCTTTCGGTTTGTCTGCATCGGCGCCCCAGGCTCCAGCATTCTGCAACAAATGATGAAATATGGACCCGGTCATGGGAAGATGAGAAAAAGGTCTTCGAGAAGAAGAGAGCAACACGAATTTAAAAAAAAGGAACTTACCACTGGGGCACGCCGACGCATTCCACTTTCTGTCATCTTGGTGATCACTGGATAATGTCAAGCTGCCTGTCCATAAATTGTGGAGTTGGTGAGGGGTGAACTGAATCGTGTAAGGCTCTGTTGCACCGACTTGAGCCACCCCGACGACACTCAGGCCCGCTCATTTCCTCAACACCGTCAATGGCATGAAATTGGAAAAATGGCGACGCCAAAGGATTTGATCCTGCGCAACGCCCGGGCTTCCCATTGGGCATGGGGATTCTGTCGGAAGGCAATTTGATATGGGCGGGTCGAAGGCGACGGGAGGCGATAAAGGCGAGGTGGGCGATGACGCCACCCCCCTTCCCGGTCCACAAGTAGGGAGAAGACCCGGAGGGGGGAAGGGGATATTTTGTGGTGTTTTTATGATTTTCGTTCCTTTTTTTGTGTGTGTATTGTGATGATGAAGGATGATATGTCTTCAAGACGTGATGTGACGGTGATGGAAGTGGGCGGGATGCCCGGTGGTGAGTAAAAGCAGCTGTAGGAGGTCAAACAGGGGAAGGCGCAGACATTGTACTGGCCAAGGACGAAGGCCACATAGAAGCCAGATGTGTCATTATGCAGATGCTCAATTTGGAAATATGGATATCATTTTAACATTCATACATTAAGTGCAACTTGTGCGGCAGGAGCGCAGCAGTCGCTAGCATAACACTGTGCCGGAGGGTACGAGAGGTAGGAGGGTAATTGTACGTTCCTGTTCTCGATTTCGTCAGATCTACCCTGAAGTAAGATAGTGAATAATCTAATCTATAAGACGAAGACGTTTCAAAAGTAAACCCTCATGTAATATATATTTTCCTCTTCAAAGCTTACATTGTAACGGTCTTGCACCTGAATTTTTCTTCACTTAAATTCTCCTTCTTCCTCCTCTCAATTTCATGATTTTGGAAATACGGCTCGATGGGTCTTACGTAATTTGATAGGCTCTACCAAGAAGCCTGCGCGTACTTTTACCGCTGGTCGCGTTTCCTCCCGGACCGCGGTGGTTGTATTCCATTCTTTTCCAATCGGTCGCCGCAAACTGCGTTCGTATTGCTCGCGGGAAGTGAAGGGGTACGGCACTTGCGCCACTTTCAAAACGGCAGTTTTTTTCACTCGCCGCTCGTTGATCAGAACAGTGGGTAGAGCTCGGTCCAAGCGGGGTTTGACCAACGCCTTGTCCACCGTAGTGCTCCCCGACACCCCGGCGACTTCCTGCCTACCTCCTCCTCCCTCCGAACCCATCATCCCGTTTCTGCCCGTAGGAGGCAGCGAGGACGCATTTTCCTTCCTCTCGCCTGTTGCCATCTTAGGAGCAGCACGTTTGTTGGCAGAAACGGTCGGGAAGGGCGGCGCAGAAGCTCCAGGACCTGCCCAACTGCCCCATCCTGGCATGGCAGTCATCTGAGCGCCCCCGTGTTTCCCGCCTTTTTTCCGGGCCGCCGCCGCTTCGGCCTCCGCCTCCTCCTCCGCGATGGCGTCGCTCTTTTCATGTGCGAAATCCTCCGCCACGTCTACCGACGCAAAAGCACGTCGGACCAAGTCGGCTTGCTCCTTCGTGTGGACCCAACGCCCCTGACTCCCTTCTTCCTCCCTCTCGCTTTCCCCCTCCTCGCTTCCATCCCCCGCCTCTAGTCCACTCCTGTCTCGACTGCCGTCCGATTCCCTCGTCGTCCTTCGGATTTTCCTTTTCCCCTCGCTTTTTCCCTGCCCACTTCCCTCCTTCCCGCCCTCTCCCCCGCCCTCCGCCTGCATCGCATCCTCCACGGCGCGCCGTACCTTCATCAGGTGCCTGTCTGTGCTTGCGTTTCCACTGCCAGCCCTTCCTCTCTTACCCGTCGCGCCCTCTTTGGCCGTTCGACCGCTCCCCTTTCCTACCAGCCAGGGATTCTCCTCCTCCTCCTCCTCCTCCTCCTCCTCCTCCTCCCTCCCCCCCCTTCCCCATGGCTCCTCTTTGCCCCCCTCCCTCCTTCCCTCTCCCCCGCCATCCCCACCCTGACCTCCTCCACCCTGATTCCTCCATCACCAGCTTCCTCTTCCTTTGTGAGAGACTTCCCCTTCCTCAACCCCGCAACCTTGCTTCCCGCCTTCAATAGCTCCGTGCCCGCTACCTCCTTTTCGATCGACCAGCCCACCTTGGCCTCCCCCGCGCCTTTCGTCCCTCCTCCCCTTCCTTTCCCATCCACGCTCTCCACAGAAATGGGTCCCGCTACCTTAACTTTCCCGCCTTGACCACCCCAGCTCACGCTGGGCATCTGCAGCGACCCAGCCGCCAAGGCCATCGGAACCTTCTTTTGCCCTTTCCTTCCCTTCTCCTCAGGTGGTACATCCATGTGCTCCTCCTCCACTTCCTCCCCCTCCTCCTCTTCCTCCCCCTCCAGCTCCCGGAGCACTTCCTCCAACTCCGCCTGCGCGCGGGCCCTCTGCTTCTCCCGAGCACGGGCCATGAACTGCATGCCCATCAACCCTCCCTCCTTCCCTCCCTCCTTCCCTCCCTCCTTCCCTTCCTCCCCCCCCTCGTCCATCAAGGCCCGCACCTGCCCCGCCGCCAGGCCCCGCAGCACCTTCTCTCTCTTACCATCGCTTAGCCCTTCCAGTCCTTCCTCCTCACTCTCCTCCTCATCCTCCTCCTCCTTCCCCCCCTCCGTCCACCCTGCCTTCTTCCTCAGTTCCTCTCCCAACAGGATCTGCTCGGTCACCGCCCTGCGCGTCTCCACGCCGCTCGACCCTTTCCCGCCCCCCTTCCGCAAAGCCTGCTTGCTCCATTTGGATGTGTTGCGATGCCGCAAGGTCATCCGTTCCTGGGCACGCGCTGTCGCCTCCTCCTCATCCATTGCTCGGGCCGCGCGAGGGTCGGCACTGCGGAGGGTCTCTCGGGACACTTCCAGGGCTCGCAACCGCTGCCGTTTTCGGATGCGGTGGTAGGCCTTGCTCTTGATTTTGTTCGCCTGCCGACGCTTTTGCTGGGCGTAGAACAAGAGGGCTCGGAGTTTGGCCAACTCGCCGCGCCGGGCTGCGATCTGCTCCCGCGTCACCCCCAGGGCGCCCAACGCCTCGTCCTCCCCCCCTTCCACCGCCGCCTCCTTCTCGGCCCGCGCGTGGACCAGGAGGTCCCGGACGGCTTTTTCCATCTCCGTGTCCGCCGAGAATTTCCCCACGAGCTCGGCCTGGCTGGGGCGAGACACCGGTGTGTGGGCGAAGTTCAAGGAGTCCGCTTGCCGCGCGGAGGCCACCAGCGGCAGCCAGGCTTCCACCGCTTTCTGCTTCGCTGCGTACACGAGCTGCCGTTCCGCGCGTTCTTGGACCCGGGCGGGCGCTGGGGCGGCGACGCTGCTTGCACCTTCCTTAACCAAGGCGGACAAACGGCGCCGGACCCCAGCGTATCCCTGGGTGTTCTCCAAGGCTCCGAGCATGGCCTCCAGGGTCAGCCCTCGGGCGGGATCGGTCCCGAAGAGCGACTCGGGGAGCACTTGATTCGCGTGGGAGGGACCAGAGGCATCGTTCCCCTGGTGCTGCTTGGCAGCGAGTTGGGCGATCATGTCCAGCAAACCCTCATGGTCCCCCTCCTCCTCCTCTTCCTCCTCCTCCTCCTCCTCCTCCTCTTCCTCGACTTGGCTGTCCTCTTCCTCATCTTCCTCATGAGCAAAAATATCCTTTGCCGCCAGCTCCTCCTTTTCTGCCTCCTCTTTCTCCTCCTCCTCTTCCTCTTCCTCCTCCTCCCCCTCTTCCTCCTCCTCCTCTTCCTCTTCCTCCTCCTCCCCCTCTTCCTCCTCTTCCTCCTCCTCCTCCTCCTCCTTTTCCTCCTCCTTTTTCGCCTCCTCCTTCACCCTCTCAATCTTCTTCTTTCTCCCTACCAAGGCATCATCCTTTCCTTTGAGCTTTCCCAATTTCTCCTCCGTCTTTTTGCCCCCTAAGAGATCCGAAAGCATCACTCCCCCTTCCTCCGGATCCTCATCCATCTCTTCCTCCTCGTCCTCTTCCTTCTTCCCTTTCCCCCGCCCTGGATTCCCTCTTCTCGGGACTTCGTTGTTCGCCTTAATCTGGCGCATCAAATCACCATATCTTTTTTCATCCTCGGAGTCAAAGGCTCCATCCTCATCGATCTCTTCGTCATCCTTTCTGGCCACAAAATTGTACTGCTCGTTCCCATCATCCTCGTCTTCCCGAGCGTGGCGACGCTTTCCTGTGCTACTTTGCCCCTCGATATACTCGTATATATCTTGAGGGCGCCTTTTCTCGTGCGTTGAATCGGGTTTTGGCAATCTACCTTTGTGCTTGCGACTAGCAGAGGGACTTCTGTTGTGGCCTTTGCCACCACCTCCTCCTGTCTTCCTTTTAGACGTTGCCTTGCCTGCCGGCCGCCCTTGACGTTTGAGCAATCCCATCGCCCAGGCTGTGATTATACGTATTTTTGATGAAGAAATATGCGTCTGTGGGTATGCGCAAGTCATTTTTGTGTGTCGATTTGTGTTTCGCAGTACAGATGGAAGCAACTCAGGAGGTCAATCAATATCCAGGCCTTTTCAAGATCACGGTAATATAAGACATTCAAAATGGACCGACACTTCTTTGAGTTTCCTGGAATATCACGCCATGCAGTTAAAAAATTTAGGAACCCTGGCTGCTTCTATCCAACATTCTTCCAGGGCGCGCCGGCATGGCCCACTTATTTTTTCCCAACCCGCCACCCCCATCCATGCCGCCTACACCTTCCGACCAAAAATTGCGCGAATCCCGGAGGGGGGGGAAAAAATCCGCGAAAGCCCAGCCACCCCACTCCGGGTCGTCACGACTCACGAGGAAAGGAAAAATTGCGCGAAAACATTCTCATCCCAGCCCGCGCTCCCGCTCGTTCGCATCGCTGCTTTTTTCGGTTTTCCACGTCGGGCGAAGGCGGCGCATGAGTCCGGGACGACCCACAGACTGGCTTATTTATAGGCATTTTTCGACAGTGCAAGTGCATAAATTGCCTGGGCATGATCAAGGAATGCCGCTCCAGCATCTCTTACGAAAGAGGAGATGTACAGTGGATCCATCATATTGACTACGGTGCCTCCACGCTCCTCGTACCGTTGCCTCCTTCCACTTCTCCCTCACGAATTTTCCGCCTTATTGTACAAACCTTCCCCTGCAGGACCATAATGGCCGATTTAATGGTCAACGACGGCGGGATTGGCGCAGACGCGGGTGTTGCGGCACATGCGCAGGCTCGGCGCGTTGTGGATGCCTTGGGCCAAGTCGTTCGGGGTCGTTTTACTGACTTCCTTCTGACCTTTCGGGTGGGTAAAATGGTCCAGAAACCCCCGTGCTGGGTGTCCAGGGACCTAAAAATACATATAGGACACATTCTCGCCAGATCGTGCGTCATATTGTCCTGTACATCAGTCAAAATGCTTACTTAAACCCTAGCAATGATAATCCTCAGCTCATGCATGTCCGACGTCCGGCAGCCAAGGCTTCCTTGCCCCTTTTCCCTTCCCCATCTTTGCGTACACGGTACCACCCTCGGTTGTCTTGTCAACTGCACTGACCTGCACGTCCGCTCCTTTCTCCCAACCCCCGCCCCAGCTTCCCCCTCCCCCCTCGCAGTCCCCTCTGCCCCAGCAGGAGGGGGAAGCCCCCCCCCCCGAGTACCTGAGCCGTCTGGAGCATATGGTCGTCGGGGACAAGTCCATGCTCCCCGTTGACTACGCGCACCTGGCTTCCCACGACCCGGAATTGGCGCAGGCCGTGGAAGCGCATTACTACCGCGTGGACAAGTTCCTCAGGCTGGGCCTCCGGCAAGCGGTGGAAGCGACCATGGGGACCCTGGGCGCCGAGTACTTGAACAGGCTGCATGAGAAAAGGACGATCTTGAGCGTCGGCTTCCAGAACTTTCCTCGTGTCGTGAACATCCGGATGATGCGGGCAGATCGGATCGGGCGCCTGAGTGCCGTGGCAGGTAGGGCGGGAGGGAGGGACAGTGGGCGTGGGAGGGGTCAAGACAAGCCATGTATGGAGGGTACACGCGAGGAAGAGAGAGAGATGCCATCCGGGAGGGGTGTCTGAACCAGCCGGCCGCACGAGTTGGGCCCCTATCGACAGCTCAGCCCGTTGCCTCGCCCACGGTCGGACCCGCCCTCCCTCCCTCCCTCCCTCCTTCCCTCCCCCAGGCACCGTGACCCGGACGTCGGACATCCGTCCCGAGCTCTTCATCGGCTCTTTTCGCTGCCAGAAGTGTCAAACAGACCATCACGGCGTCGAGCAGCAGTTGTCCTACACCGTCCCCCCCCGGTGCACTTCCCCCGCCTGTGCCCTGGGGACGGGGGGGGGAAGCACGGGAGGGCGGGGAGGAACTGGCTGGGCGGTGAATTTCGATGAGAGCCGTTTCGTGGATTGGCAGCGGGTCCGCGTGCAGGAGAATGCGGACGAGATCCCCGCGGGGTCCCTGCCTCGGTCCCTGGACCTGATCCTTCGGAACGACCTGGTGGAAACGGCCAAGGCAGGAGACCGTTGTATCTTCACGGGCATGCTGGCGGTGGTCGGGCAGGTGGGGGGGCAGGGGCGGGGGGACGCGGTGGTGTCCTCAGGGAGGGAGGGGGCCTCGGGCGGGGAGGGGGTGGGTGGGCTGAAGAAGCTCGGGTGTAAGGAGATGAGCTTCAAGACAGTCTTCGTGGCGAGTGGGGTGGAGGCGGGGGACCGTGGGGAAGGGGAGAGAAGGAAGGAGGGGACGGAGGAGGAGGAGGGGAAGGAGGGAGGTCTGTCGGCGGAGGAGGTGGGGGAGGTGCGGGAGATGCGCCGGACCCCGGATTTGTACCGGCGGATGGCTGCTTGCATCGCCCCTGGCATCTTCGGACACGTGGACATCAAGCGAGGGTGAGGAAGGGAGGGAGGGGGGGAGGGAGGAAGGGAGGGAGGGAGGGAGGGAGGGAGGAAGGGAAGGAGGGTCACCGTGTCCTGCTCCATGACCTTCCCCTCCTCGTTCCCTCCTCCCCCCCTCCCTCTTCACGCCTCCTCCTCATGATGCTGGGCGGGGTGCATAAAGTGACGGAAGAAGGAATGAAGCTTCGCGGGGACGTGAACGTGTGCCTGGTTGGAGACCCCTCCACGGCCAAGAGCCAGTTTTTGAAGTTCGTGCATGGCTTTATGCCGCGCGGGGTTTATACGTCGGGTGGGGAGGGAGGGCGGGAGGGAGGGAGGCCTTGAAGAGGAAGCGTAGAAGGAGATTGAAGGGGTAGGAGCATCAATGCCAGTACAATGATGCACCGCATTTACCGGTGCCTTCCCTTTCTCCCTCCCTCCCTCCCTCTCTCCTTCTCCTTCCTTCCCTCCCTCCTCCAGGCAAGGCATCCTCCGCCGCTGGCCTGACGGCCAGCGTGGTCAAGGACGCGGAGACGGGCGAGTTCTGCGTGGAGGCAGGGGCCCTCATGCTCGCCGACAACGGCATTTGTTGCATCGACGAGTTCGATAAGATGGATACCACCGAACAGGTTTTTTGCTTTTCCCCTCCCTCCCCCTCCCTCCCTCCCTCCCTTCTCCCTCCTCCTCGATCCCTATTCCTCTCCTCCTTCTACGGGCCTGAAGGTTTGCTTGTGACCAATTCTCCCCTGTCCCTCCCTCCCTCCCTCCCTCCCTCCCTCCCTCCCTCCTCCCAGGTCGCCATCCACGAAGCTATGGAGCAGCAGACCATCTCCATTACCAAGGTACACCCCTGCCCACCTCCCTCCTCCCCTCCCTCCCTCCCTCCCCCCCTCCCTCCCTCCCCTTTCCCTGCCTCTCCCTCGTCCTCACCCTCCACCTTCCCCCAGGCCGGCATCCACGCCACCTTAAACGCCCGCACCTCCATCCTCGCGGCCGCCAACCCCGTCTTTGGCCGCTACGACCGCAGCAAGTCGTTGAAGGGGAACGTGGCCATCTCCCCGCCCATCATGAGCCGCTTCGACCTCTTCTTCGTCGTCCTCGACGACTGCAACCCCGCCACCGACCAAGCCATCGCCCGGCACATTGTTAAGGTGCACCGGGCCAGCGGCCAGGACGATGCCAGTCACCTTAAGCCCTACTTTGAACCCGCCGCCCTCCTTCAGGTGCGTCCCCCAGCCCGTCTTGCCTCTTCTTTGTGGACCGGCATTCTCTGGAGATTAACCCTCTTTTCCCCGCAACCTCCCTCCCTCCCTTCCTCCCTCCTTCCCTCCCTCCTTCCCTTCCTCACTCTCAGTACATCAAGTATGCCCGGACGCTCTCGCCAGCTATACCCGAAGAGTCGCGGCGGAAACTTGTCACATGTTATCGCTCCTTGCGGGTAGGCCCTCCCTTCCTCCCTCCCTTCCTCCCTCCTTTCCTCCCTCCCTTCCTCCCCCCTTCCTCCTTCCCTCTTTTTACGGTGCCTCCGGTGTGTGTCTCTTTCCCAGCCCTCCTCTCCCCTTGCTGCCCTTTCATTCACCTTCCGCACAGCAACTGAATCTTCCTCCCTCCTTCCCTCCTTCCCTCCTTCCCTCCTTCCCTCCCTTTCTCCCTCGCCCCCTCCTTCCCTCCTTCGCCCAGGAAAACGATCATCTCGTCGGAATCGCACCGCCTACAGGATAACAGTCCGGCAACTGGTGGCTCCCTCTCTCCCTCCCTCCCTCCCTCCCTCCCTCCCTTCCTTCCTCCCGCCCTCCCTCCCTTTCCCCTGTTTCCGTCTTCCCGCCGCCTCCTTTTCACTTCGCCCGGCACGGAAGGTCGTCCAGAATGGGCTCCCATTCACCCACCCGCCCATTCTCCCTCCCTCCCTCCCTCCCTCAGGAGAGCTTGATCCGCCTCTCGGAGGCCCTGGCCCGCCTGCACTTGGATATGGTGGTGCAACCGCGCTACGTGGACGAAGCGTATCGGCTCTTAAAGAAGAGTGTCATCCATGTTCAGACCGAGGAGGTGACGCTGGAGGGGGCGGAGGAGGAAGGGGAGGAGGAGGGGGGGGAGGGGGAGGAGGAGAGGAAGGAGGAGGAGAGGAAGGAAGGTGAGAGGAGGAAGAGGCGGTCGAGGGGGGAGGAAGACGGAGGCGGAGAGGAGGAAGAGGAGCGAGGGGAAGGGGGGGAAGGAGGGCAAGAGGAGCGGAAGAAGAAGCACAAGCGGAGAAAGGAGAAGCGCAAAGTGCAAATCACGATGGAGGAATACCGGTTGATGACGGTGGCCCTGGCGACGTACGTCCGTCAACACGAAAAGCGACCCGGAGGTGTCACGTGGGAAGAGGTGGTGGAGTGGCAGGTGGAGGTACAGGGGGAGGAAGGGAGGGAGGAAGGGGGGGAGGAAGTCCTGAGGGAGAAGGTGTCGATGGTGATTGCGCGGATGGTGGATGTGGACATGACCTTGGTCCCTGCGGGGGAGAGGGAGGAAGGGGGGGAGGGCGAGGGGGAGGAACTGGGAGAGGATAAAGTAGGGTCCGGGGGAGGGGAGGAGGGGGAGAAGAAGAAGAAGAGTAAGAGGAGAGCGCGCCGGCGCCTGTTGCTCCAGGTCCACCCCAACCACCCCTTGTGAGAGAGGAAGGGGATGGGGAAGGAAGGAGGAAGGAGGAGGGGGAGGGATCGATGGGAGGGCGAAAAGGGCGAGCAGGGAAGTGAGGGGAAGGGAGACGACGTGAGGGGCGGAGAGGGAGGGGTTGAAAAGTATCTATATCCAGGAGAAGACGCCAGGGGGGGCAATGGATACATGATGAGCACGGAGTGAGAATGAGGGAGGAAGGGGGCGGAGGGAGGGAGGACAAAGGGCGAGGGGTTAAGGAGGCAGACGGGGCGAAGCCCGGGGAGGGACGGAGGTTCGGGTCGTTGAAGAGGGGGGAGGAGGGAGGGAGGGAGGGAAGGGAGGAGGGAAGGGAGAGGGAAAGGGCTGTAGCCGGTAGGTAGCCCTTGCTCGTGGAAAAGCATTTGAGAAGAGCAGCCTAGAATGAAAAAATATAAAATAATGTATCGCGGTCCAAGGCAGACCCGGCCCCTTTCAGGTTCACTGCGGTTTTCTTTACGTGTGACGCAAACGTCCGGTGTGCCTGGAGCTGGGGATAATCCCCTTCTCTTCTCTCTCCTGCTTCCCTTCCCCCTTGAGCCCTACCGTCCCGTCTCCTCTTTCGCCTCCGCATCCATCTTCTCTTCCCTCCCTTCCACCCCCCTCCTTTTCTCCGAAATCTCTGCCCCTTCGTTCCATCCTTTCCACTCGCCATCAACCCCCCCCCCCTCGAACAAGTCCCTCCGTGACCGCACCGAAAAATCCCACAGCAGGGCCTCCTCTTCCTCCACCTCCTCCTCTTCTTCAACTCCTTCCTCCTTCCCCCCATCCCTCTCCCCCCCTCTCTCCTCCCCCCAAGACAACGCAGACCCCCCCGAACTCGCCGACGCCGTGCTCGTTTGCCGCCGCACCGGGATCGCGTAAGGGGAACGGACATGCCTGCCAACCCGCCCCCCTCCTCCTTCCCCTCCTCCTCCCCACCCTCCCACGCCCCCTCCGCGCGGGGGCGTCGAAGCCAACGAACGTGGACTCCCTTCCTCCCTCCCCTGCGCGCGAGGCCGTCGGTGTCCAGGCGTGCTCGGCGCGTTCTCGGACCCCATCGCCAAGGACGAAAACCCCTCCAACACCTCCCTCCCTCCCACACGGGCGGGGCCCCTCTCACGACGCCCTGCACCACGCCCCTCGCTGCCACTCCCGCCACTGCCGTAAGCCTCACTGCTGCTGTCGCTGTCGCCGGATCCGTGGCGAAGGTGGGACCGGCGATGGCTCCCTTTCACTCCCACAGCGCCAGGGGTCCCGGGCGGAATTTTCAAATTCAAATTTGAATTTGAATTCTCCCCTTTGCGACGACAGGGCAGAGGGCGGATTGGCCGTATCTTTGGACTCGTGGCCTTGCTGCTCCCGATACTGCTGGTGCTGCTCATGCTGTCATCCTTCTTCATCTCAACTGCCCGGGGAGTGCGCCGGCCCCGATCTGTGGTGTCCTGACGCGCCAGACCCCCGGGTGCGAGCATGCGCCGATCCGCCTCTTCCTCCTCCCCGCCCTCACTCCCTCCCTCCTCTTCCGCAAAGAGGAGCTCCTCCTCCCGGAGCCGAGAGGCTGGGGCGCGCAAAGCGACCAGGGCGACCAGACAGGCTTTCCCCCGCCTCGCCTTGTCCTGGTCCGTGAGGAACGGCAGGCGCAACAACTCCGACGGGCTTGCCCGGTCGCCTGGATCCTTCTGCAAGCAGGCAGCCACGAAGGCTTTGAAGGCCTCCGAAAACAGGGCCGGGACCTTCCTCCCTTCCTCCCCCCCCCCCTCCCCCCCGCCCTCCACCTCGTCCTCCACCAACCGAGGGGGCTCGTTCTTCGGGATCAAAAACAAGGCCCGCACAGGGTGCACCTTCGCGTACGGCGGTGCGCCCTTCGCCAATTCGATGGCGGTGATACCCATGCTCCAAATGTCCGCAGTGATGTCGTAGGAAGACTGCGTGATCACCTCTGGCGCCATCCAAAAGGGGGTTCCGGCAAAGGTGTGTCGTTTCCCCGCCGTGTGTGTCAGCTGGGCCGTGGCCCCAAAATCCGCGAGTTTGATGTCCCCCGTGGCAGAGACCAAGAGATTCTTGGCCTTCACGTCCCGATGAATCTTTTTTTCCCCGTGTAAGTAGGCCAATGCTTGACAGAGCTGGCGCATGGCGGAGGCGATAGCTTCCTCTTCCAACCGATTCTGGGCCGTGTAGGACAACAGGTCGCCCAACGAGCCACCTTCCAGGTACTCCATCACGATCCAGAGGGAATGGTCCACCACGTAGGAGCCAAAATACCGCGTCAATTGGGCACAGTCGCAGTGAGACAGCACCTCGATCTCTCCACGAATCTCCTCCATGTCATCTTCCTCCGCCTCCAAATTGATCACTTTGATCGCCACCTTTCGGGCGGAACGAGACGATCGTGAGCGTGGCGTCCCAGGAGAAGAGGAAGGCGGGCACGGTGAGCCTCTATTTTCGTCACTCGATCCGGAGCTCTCTTGTCGAAGCCAGAGGGGGGACGGGGCAGACCGCCTGACAGGGGTCCCGACCCGCCGGTATTCTGGACGCTCAATGGCCAAATACACCGACCCAAAGCTCCCAGACCCAATCTCATCGATGAACCGAAACTGTGCTTGCGGCGAAAACCATCCCGATCCGGTGGGAGTGGCGGCCCGGGAAGAATATGACGAAGACAACTTTTGCAAGCTAGGAAGACGTGGTCGCCAACAGGGCATGCTGGCATAACTGCTGCTTCCTTCTTTATCCATTAGAGGTTCGAATGGATGAGGAAACCGCACAAAGCAGGTTTAATGGTGGGGTTTATTGTACAGCGGGACCTATGTTGAAGACGTCATGGACGCTCTCCCTCCATAAGCTGAAGAATTCTAGGAAGGCATTTAGGGAGATAGATACGACAGAGGTGCTCATGAGGTATTTCACTGAAGCAAAGATGTGAATGTCTATATTTTCATTCAGTAAGATGTGTATTTTCGATGAAAATCATCGGTACTCGACGCACTTCAATTTTTCAATGCACGGATCCCCTTACTCGGGGCTGAACGTTTCAATTCCACACTTTATATGAGCTAGCCGTAATGATCTCAAGATTTGAGCAACCGGACATTGTAGCTTATTTTTATGCTTCTAATTTGAAGCACGCAACATGATCTCCATAGCCCAGATAAACCCATCTTTACGACCTCTGGCGGACTGTATGCACGTGTCGTGTTAAAAAAATCAAAATTCAACGGTCCAGGGAACCCAAGATTTAAAAAATTGCGCGAAAAGGGAGCCAAGATGATGCGGGGATATCAAGTCTTATGTGCTTTTCGATGGTTTGCAAAAACTCGCCGTCGCAGGCCAGAATTATGTTCGGCTGATGGACGTATTCAATTGTGATTATCAGCCCTTGGTACCGACAGAATCCCGGAGCGTCGTGATAACAGCGGAGTTGAGGGTGGGATGAAGCGCTTTACTCGGAGACAAACCTCTGACATGGAGGCCGCCCATCAAACATCCTCTTCGACCCCGCCGATTAACGTTGCTGCGGGTAGTGGTGAAGCGGTGGATCTGCCCTCCTCAACCACATCTCATGCTCAGTCCATGGCGGGCTTCAACACCGATTCACAGCACCCGAGCGCGACGTCTCCCCCTCCCACAAAACCTCCTCGCGTCGTCACCCCAACCACGGCGATGAACGCTGGAAAATCATGGTGGTGGTCTTGGAAAAACGTTTTCATTGCATTCAGTGTTGCGTTGGTGTTAAGCGTGACAGTCAAAGGTTTTGGTTCCTTCACGAATATGGAAGACAATGGCTTTGCCTTGGTCGCCGCCACGGCTCCCGGGTCGCATTGGGGCAATTGGCGGAGCATGACCCGTTGCGATTGCAAGGCCTTTCAACAATGCACTGCCGCGTTGGCGAAAGCTAAAACTCTCTCTGCGACCCGCGTCGGCCGCTTCATCCAGCTTGCGACGTGTCAGCTTGCCACGGGCCAAGATGAAGACTGCCAATTGCACGACAAGGAGCTCAAGCGTGGTCTGACCCGCTTTCGTTTCTTCTTCCCTGACCTCGTGCTCCGGCTGCGCCTGGCCGCAGATTTCAGGTGGTGGGTCCGGCTGGGCTGTTATTTCCTGATGTCTTGCGCCTTGTTGGAGATCATTTTCTACCTGGTGGAGACGACCCGTCTACGGTGGCACCGGCGACGGACACTAGGGGAAGGCCAAGGAAGCTGGTGGGGAAAGGAGATATCCGTGTGGCTGTTCTTGGTTGTGTGGCACGAGGCCCTGAGCTACCTGGTCCACTACGTGTACAGCGACAGCCACACGATGTGCGACGGGGTCGGCCTCTTCTTTCGGGACGCCATGGCCCTGTACACCTTGATCCAGGTCTTTACAAGGGCCGTGGTCAAACGCGGTCCCAACGCCCACCGTGCCTGGCTCCTGCAAGCCGAACAGAAATATTTGGCCCTCCAGCACCGGCCTTGGTGGGTGCAGGTGGTCCGGGACCCGCGTGTGGGCGCTTTCCATACGTTTTCAGGGGTGGAACTGAAAATTACGGAAGACCCCGTGGGGTTTGTCAGCAATTTGGTGCTGACCCTCACGAGCATTGCCAAGAAGGTGTTGAGCTGGTTGCCCTCGGACGTGCAGGCGTTGGTGCCTGGGCTGGGGGGCGGAAGGCCGATGGAAGGATCTTCTTCTTACGGGTCAAGCGGGGGAAGGGACACGTCGAAAGATGAATAAGTCACATGCGATGAAGTAACAAGGGAGATACAGAGGCTGGTAGCGGCCGACGGGAGAAATACGAAAATACGGTTGAAAGGGAATGCAAAATGCTGGACAGAAAGTCAAAAAAGAAGACAACCTCCGTGGGGATCGCGGAGAGCAATTTGCCTCGGTTTCAGATCGTTATAGTGGTATAGACTCGGTACACTCATTGTATTTTCTTACTGACTACCTTGTAGGATTTATGTACATTGTCACCCCTTCCCCTTTCTACCTGCTCGTCTTCCTCTGCTCACCCCCCCCTGATCACTATCTTTGCCAACACCGACCTTCCCAACGCAAGACCAATGAATGTGGCGGAGGCGTAGCCCAAAATTCCGGTCAGGATACCCGGAAGGACCAAACTCTTCCATCGCTTGCTTCCCGCCATCGCCGCCGCTGTGGTAGGTCCACCCACATTGGCGTTGGAAGCCACCAGGAGTTCTTTGAGCGGGAGGCGGAGAAGCCCTCGGCCGGCGCCAAGGAGGAAGGTCAGATGGAAGACAAGTTGCACGGCGGAAAGGAGGAAGAGGCGAGGGGCGGTGACAAGGACTTGACTGAGTTTCCCTTGGGCTCCCGTGACCGAGAAGAAAAGATTCATGAGGATGACGGCCAGGTGGCCGGCGGGCTCGGTGACGCTGCTGCAGGCACGGGGGAAGAGCGTGGCGGTGGCGACGGAGAGGAGGGAGATGACTGGGATGGAGGAAATTGCCCCCTGGAGAAGCCCCTCACTGACCCAAGTCCCAACCATGCAGAGAAGACTTGCCAAGCTTAGGGCCTTCAAGTACCCTAAGGCAGGCGGCTCTGTCGCACTCCAGGTAGCTTGCTCGACCGGCTCACGCGTACCTTTGGGACCCCCCCCGCCCTCCCCGTTTGCATGTAGCACCTCGTCTTCTGGCTCCAAGTCTCGTGCCAACCAGAAGAGAAGGCCAAAGTAGAAGGAAACCACCAAGTTGTCCGCTGCAATGCCCGCGGCCGTCAATTCTGCAGACATGCCCAAGGTTTCGCTCACTGCCACAAAGTTCACCGCCCCTCCAATGTGCCGACTGGCAAGTGCTGCTGCTATCATCCACCCTTCCTTACCAGCAGCCCCTAACCTCCCTAAGGGTACGAGCCATGCTGCAATCACCGTTCCTAGGACAGTTCCAATGCTTCCTAGGACGAAGGACCGTAGCAAGCGGCCGGTCTGCGTCAGGACCTTGAACAGATTCGCGTCGAGGAGGAGGAGGGGGATGGCCAGTGGCACCAGAAACTTGTTGACGGACGTGTACGCAGGGGCTGCACTGGGCAAGAAGCCGAGATTGCAAGCAACGAGGGCCACTGCCATGGTTATGAGGGGGGAGGAAAGTGCGGCTCCGATTTTGGTGCGCTCGGCGGCAACACCAGTGGTGGAGGCAAGAAGCAGCATGCTCCATACCCACCACGGAGAAGTCTGCATGCCTGCCATCAAAGTGGCGGTGAACGGAATGGCACCGCTTGCCACGTGCTGTGTACACCCCATTGCTGCTAATCGTTTCGTCGAGAAGCTGGCGGGATTGGAAATAGCTCGGAAAGGGACGGGGGCAGGCCCACCCTCGGTAGCATATGTGGTCGGGCGCGCGATTGAAGGTCCCGTTAAGTGCTCAATCAGCATCAGTCTTGGCCGCGGCGGAACAAAAGCATCGCTTGTCATGATCATAAGGACAGTTAGCACTAGAGCATGACTTTTGGAAGGCAGCACCCGCCCCATTTCTGTAATTTAGTGTTGCAGTGAAAAAAACAGTAAGCGATAAAGCAACGTCAGGTTAGGACTCGTTGTGGTAGCTACGGCAAAACCGAACAACTCAAAGCGAAAGGCCACCCATGTGCACAATAAAGTGCCATAACCACTTGAAGGCCAGCCGAGCACATATTAAGTCGCTGTGACCATCGATATTTTGATCATCGGAGAGAGTCCCCGAGCACGCGCTTGACCGTTCCCAAAAGTAACCTCCTCTGTCGGCCCAGGCACAATGGGCCGGTTTTTAATTTAGGGTCACCGTTTTTTCAAAGTGGATACATTCTAGTTGACGCCATTTTTTTTCAATTAACAATATTCCTAGGTTCAAATACCGTTGATAGTGATTGTGATGGGAAGTTGTTGCTGTAAGTCGTTACGTGTACGGGACGGGAGCGCATTTGACGAATCGAGCCCTTTAGATCCTGGAAACGTAGACAGCCGTCATTTTGACATCCAGAGGACCCTGGGCGAGGGCGGCTTTGGAAAAGTTAATGCCGTTATTAAAAAGTGTGGCCCAGATTCTGGAAAATGGTACGCGATGAAAGCGCTGGTGAAAGAAGTCATTGTCCGCAAAAAAATGCACGAGGAAGTCATGCGTGAATTGAGCCTACTTTGCGAGCTAGGAGGTAGCCATTTTGTTTGCAATGCACACTACGCATTTCAGGATAGCGCCAATCTTTATTTGGTTCTTGATTTGTACCTCGGTGGAGACCTGCGGTATCATTTGGAAAAAGCCTCCCCCCGCCAGCTCTCTGCAGCTCAAGTGTGCTTCTACGGGGCTTCCCTGTTGTTGGCCCTGGACTTCTTGCACTCTCGGGGGGTGCTACATCGTGACATAAAGCCTGAAAATGTGCTCATGGACGACAAGGGCTACATTGCCTTGACCGACTTGGGTGTTTCTGCCAAGGTTGTTCGTGCGTCAACAAGGGAAAGGTTAACATGTACTACTACTAGCGGAACGCCTGGGTATATGGCCCCGGAAATATTTTGGGAAACTCACCAGCATGGCATTCCTTCGGAAGCTTTCTCATTGGGCGTCTTGCTCTATGAGCTTTGTACGGGAAGCCGGCCATTTCCACACGATTTGTTCGAGAAACTCTACCACCATGGGGAGGAAGCTGCCTACTACAAAAATGCCACGACAGCTGCAGGACAACACTCTCTATTCACCAGTCACACCGGTAAAGGGACGAGCAAAGAGGCACAGGCATTGATCCGGCAGCTCCTGAGAATGCACCCAGAGCACCGTGGGGTCAGTGGCGTGGAGGGCGTGCTTTCTCTTCAGACTCACCCTGTCTTCGCCGGACTGGACTGGGAAGCCCTGAGCTCCAAGACGTTGCCGCCACCATTTATCCCCAAGGACGAAGCGAATATCAAGGCAAATGTGGATGATCTCTTTGCCAGCGAGGACGAAGGGGGACGGGCCGCGCCAAAGAAAAAGCAAGGGGATATAGTTTCTCTCAACCCGGAGGACCAAGCAACCTTTGCCTCGTATAAGTACGATCATCGCTATGCGATCCCGGTGTCGAACCATGGCAGTCCCGAAAAGAGGGAGGATAGCTTGAAAAGCTCCCATATCGGGAATGTATCGTTTTCGCAGGTACTGCGGCAAAGTTTGGAAGGCATGGCAGGCAGAAGGCCCTCCTCTCTATTGACAGGAGTAGGGAAAAACGGGGAGCCTGAGGCCGGTTCCGTCGCTGCTTCCTCTGGTTCCATGAAGCTATCCTCTGTGTCCCCTTGCCAGGTCGAGACTCATTCCTTTGACTCACGGCCTCCACCCGTTGCGACAAGCCTGGACTCTCATTCTCCCGTGCTGCACGACGAGGGGGAGGACACCTTGTACGAAGCAATGGAAGGAGAACAACGAGGCCTCACGTCCCACTCCATTATTGAAAGCGAAAATCCCGTTCTCGCGCACCTGACCAAGGAAGAGGATGGAGAGGAAGGAACGCTGGGCGGTGGGGATGGCCCGGATCAGGATATTTTACCTACGGCTGGGTGAAAGTGAATCATGTGCTCTCGGGCCTAGAAGATTGCATTTCCATACGCGTACAATTCAGGGGGGGCAAGAATGGCAAAGACATTGCTGTTTCGAAAGCTCTCCAACATGTTACAATTTGGCTTTTCATGCTGAGATTTAAATAGATGGTGGGCAATCCTGTAACTTAAGTGGACAAGCCTCCTGCCGTAACGGCGATGCATAATTAATATACCTTCAATAAAGTAGTACACTCCATACAAGCGGACACATTTCTTCCTATCTATGTGTGCTTGCTCCGTGGCCTGTTCCATCTTAACCCCTTCCTCCCTCCCCCGCTTTCAATCTTCCTTCTGACTGATAGATTTGGACACCATCATGGACGGTTCTAGGTATGATCCTTCGTCGTCGGACCTCTCGTCTTTCGTGACGGCCCCTGTCCGAACCATTTTCACGGCCATTTTGACGATCAAGGACATCCAAAACAAATGAAGACAGTAGAGAACGCACAAAAAGACGTTCAAGGAGCCTACAGAAAGCTCCTGCTGGTAAAGGTATTGCTGGGGTACCGTCAAGGTGTTACGTAGGATGTAAAGCGGAAAGAGGAGGCAGCGCGTCACGCAAAAAACCAGGGCAAAGGCCACGAAAAAGAAATCCGTCACCCCCTGGGCCCAGGTATGCACGTTCGTGACATAGTTAAATAGTTTTGCCAGCTCCAGGAAGGAGTCAGCGAGGTCGTGAAGCACCATGACAAGGGCACCGATCCTGATGTAGTTGAACAGGTAGCTCCCCGAAATCAAAGACAGGGTCGCGATGTGGTGCAGAAGAAGGGCGAAAAAATCACTGCGCCGTGCCTCGAAAAAGAGGAAAATCAATTCGTGGATGTAGATGCCGAACTCCATCACGTAATAGACAAAGACCTCGGAGGGCAAGTCAGCGAAGGGGTACGATGACCAACACAACGTCAAGTCTCTGGCCCAGGCTTGCGTCAAGAAAATGTACCTGATACCCCAATACGTGACGAATACATGTACGATGAGCTTCCAAGCCACTTCCGCGAATTTATGCAGGGCCCTGGCCTCGCGTTCCGCGTTACGCCATACACGCATGTATTCGTCCACGTCCGCCACGGGCAGATTCAGCGCCTTGGCAAGCTTTTGCTTCTCATGCAGCATGGGGACTTTTTTGACGCGAAGTGTGGCATCGATAAGAGGGATTGGACTTTTAGCAGCCAATCTGTAGTATTTCTGCTGCATGCACCACCGCCCAAAGGGTCGAAGCACGGCGTACTCGAGCACGAGGCGCAGAGCCGTCAGGAGGAAGGCAATGAGCACACCGTCCCATAAATCCTCGGCCCCAGGAAAACCAAAGTCTTCAAGTTTCTTCACAGTAAGCTTCCGACTGTATCGTATAGGCAAGTATTGAGCGTAGGATGCGAAAGCAGGAGATGTCCTACGCTTAAAATTAGCCCAGCGGGCCAACACCTTGTGCACCAGGGCAGGAGCAGAGGTGGCAGCAGCCAAAGGCATCAATCAGACAAGCAGAGGAATGCAGCAATCGAAAAATTGTCGACACTGTGCCAGGAAAAAAAAAAGTGCAGGAGGAATCAGTAATGTCGGTATTAACATGAAACTCTGCTGCAAAGCTACTTAACCTCTCCTCCCGCGCCGTGTCTGTGCACGTTGATGCCTAAAAAGAGTACCTAACTACCAACCACGCCTGTACCCCTGCATAATTTCCAGATTAACTGTCCATCACTATCGTCTCCTGCAAGTTACTTCCTACGACAGCAAACGAAGAAAAGCGAAGGTTATCATTCGCTCGCCTCATCTCGCCAGCGGTCGGTAACAAAAAGCTGCTGTTTGTGGCATATCTCTCATTTGGCCCATATGCTTGTAGACCTATGATAGCACATACTATGCTATCAAATAGCGAATGGCGAATGCAGCACGACACAGTGGTCAACACGACATTCACCCGTATGTGTACAGGATCATTCCTATGCGTCACGCGGCAGACAATATAAAGATCTCGGAAGCAAGCAGGCATACGGCTGAACGCGAAGCATTTTTTCGCTTTAATGGAGGTTAAGGGCAAGGACACTTGTATTTCAGCTGCTTGAAGCATTTACTTAAGTGAAAATTTTCTTTTCCTCAAAGAAAATGTAAGCAAAGTGCGGGCTACATAAGCAATATTTCATTTTCAGGTCATCGACAAATGGGTTCGCTATATCTGCTGTATATCCTTCCAATTAAACACCTCGGCAGGTACTTCATCAGCAATTGACCTCTTTTTTCGTCTTGTTGGAAGCTTGCAAACATCTAGGATCATTGAGCAATATCAAATCAAAGAAAATGCTAGAGAAGAAGAGTTGGAATAAACCTGAAAGCGGGTCTGGTTGATCTTGTTAATTTTCAACATATCACCTTGGCCTGTCGACCCTCACGTATGCATTTTGGAGAGTCTCTTTTGCAGTCTATTTCACATCCATAAAATACGTCCCACTCGTCATATTGGAGCCTTCGTGCTGAAGCTCGCCCGTCAACACCACCACACGGTCCCCCTGTTGCACGAAGCCAAGCCGCCGGGCATGGTCCAAAACGGCCGCTTTATTCTCTCGCCAGAGGTGACCGTTGGGAATGACGATAGGGTGGAGTCCGCGATGGATGATGAGCTGTTTCGCCACCTTTTGCGAGCCGGTGAAGCACATGCAGGGCACAAATGGATGGTCTGGCATGGTGGAGAGGTGGGAAAGAGAGAGAGAGGGACGGATGAAAGAGGGTACAACTCTGGTGTCATACAAGTTCAAACAAGGTGTGGCTAAGCTTCGAAAGGGCAAGAGTATAAAAGGAAAGCAGTCCGGACGCCTCCGCTCAAGAGCCAGAAATCCGCGACCACAAACCCGTCTCCACCATCCTTCGCGCTCCCAGAGCTTTGCCTTTCCCTTGACACAGAGTTCAGGCCTGCCCTTCCCCGCCACAGGAAAAGCCTCTGGTCCAGCATTTTTTTTTCGACCGCCCAATCTTAGCCCAGGCTCTTATGTTCACCTACATTTCGCCACTGTGCGGGCCAAGGTCCCCTCTTCAGTGTGCACAATGATGCATTTGGCCTTCAGACGAAACGCCGCCTGGACCGCCGCGCTTGCCGCCGCGTCGTAGAAACTCGCCGGCGCGCCCATAATCCCCGTTTCGTGCTTCTCCATGTTGCGGAGGATGAGCTTGTGCTGGTGAACCGGGTTTCGGCTGATCCACGTCTCGGCAGCGTCGATGATGCTGCGCATAGTGGCAACTGACTCGACGGGGTACTTGCCTTGGGCGCTCTCCCCCGAAAGCATCACGCAATCGGCACCGTCGTACACCGCGTTCTGTGCCAGGACCAGGAAGGGATTCATAAGCCAGGGAGTACGTCGGGCAGCATCACACACGGCCCTTGTCTCAAGGTATCCACGAGGGAGGAGCACGAGCCCTTCGCCTTCCGCCCAGAACGTCCCACGACGGCCATCCATTCACGCGTCAAGCACAACTTCCGCATGGATTCTATTGCGGGCATCAAACATCTACCGGAACGGACGGGACCAGGCCCTAACCCTAACCCTAACCCTAACCCTAACCCTAAACTCTCCCTCTTCTCAAAATTTCAAATTCCCCACTCTTCCTCCCCCCCTGCTCGCTTTCCCTCCCCCTCGCTTCCCTGGGAGGCACTCACCGTCACATCCGAGACTTCGGCCCGCGTGGGTCGCGGATTGATCTGCATGGACTCCAGCATTTGCGTCGCCACGATCACGGGCTTCCCCACGCTCCGACAGCGGCGTATCATCATCTTTTGCATGTTGGTCACATCGGCTTGGTCAATCTCCACCTGGGAGGGAGGGAGGGAGGGCAGAAAGGAAAGGGGGGGGACGTGAACGTCGACTCGCTTGCATACGAGGAGGGGGGAAGACCGTTACTGCGCGCAAAGCCTGCTCGGCTCAACCATCTCGTCTGTGTGGACCCGCGCACGCATCCTCTTTTCCTCGACGGACCCTTATCCCTCCCTCCTTCCTTCCTTCCCTCCCTCCCTCCCTCCCTCCTTACCCCCAAGTCTCCCCGAGCCACCATGATCCCGTCCGCCGCCAGCATGATTTCCTCGTAGTTCTGAATCGCCTCCGTGCTCTCCACCTTGGCGATGATCTTGGGCACCAAATGCGTGGCCGGCCAGAATTTGCTCATCTCCTCCTTGACGTACGCCCGGATATCGAGGATGTCCTGGGCTTTCCGAACGAAGGAGGCCGCGACGAAGTCGACGTCGTTCTGAATCCCAAAGGAGAGGTCAGCCTTGTCCTTGGTGGTTAGGGCGGGCAGGTCCACCTGAGAGAGGAAAATGGGAGGTGTGGGCGACGAGGAGGGAGGGAGGGAGGGAGGGAGAGAGGAAGGGAGGGAGGGAGAGAGAGGGGGAGGGACCTTGCTCTTGGGCACGTTGACCCCCCGCCGGTTCTTGATTTTCCCGGAGTTCAGCGCCCGGCAGAGTACTCCCTGGCCGTCCTCGCGATGCCCCACCACCTCCAAGACCACGTTCCCGTCGTCGATCAGCACTGGGTCGCCCTTTTTCGTGGAGGTGAACAGGGGCTGGAGGGAGGTATGGAAGCACGAGGGTATGCTTGTGTGAGGTGCTTCATGCTTGTAATCTGTCCGCCCACGACTTGGACCCTTTCTCCCACCCACCTTGTAGTCCACGTAGAATCGCTTTTCGTCGCCAGAGAGCTTCACGCTTTCGTCCGTCGTGAGCTCGTATTCCTGCCCTTGCTTCAGCAGAATGCTTCCCTCCTTGAACGACCCGGTCCGAATCTTGGGCCCCTGGATGTCCAGGAGCACGGCTGAAGGGGGGGGGGGAAGGAATGAGTGGACCAATCCCTTCGAGGACTTCACTCTCCGCTCATCTTTGGGAAGCATAGAAGAACGGTAGTGTCATTTCCTTTCTCTGATTACCTCGCAAATTGAAGGCCGCCCCTATTGCCTGAGAATGCACCCCGTGAGATTTCCGAAGGTTCTGAATCCGAAGGCTCGCTTCTTCGTACGTAGCATGCGAGAAATTCAACCGCATGATACGCATACTGATCGAATTCGGGAATGTTCAGGAATACGGACGGATAATTGGAAATGTTGTCAAGTCAGTAGATCCAGTGTAAGAAGTTTCACGGGACCCTACTGCCGTAAAATATCGCATTATTTCTTCGCACGCAGGGGGACAAAACCACAAAAATTACGATTAGCTTCTCTTTAGCATACTAATGTCTTCACCTTTCCCTCCCGATAAAAAAGAGCATGCAGGGATAAAATAATAATGAATCACGCTCCGAACCGAGCATTCACTTACCCGCTTTTGACGCAGGCCTGTAACTCAGGAAATTGTTCACTGGCCGGGCCAATCGTAGCGACAATTTTCGTAAGACTTTTACGAGATTCTTCAAAGGAAGGAATGTAGTCCACTTTTGGCCGATTGGGTACCAAAATAAAGGGGGAATCGTTCACACGGGGCTGGAGCACGGCGGAGGGACACTTGGTCACACATCGGCGGCCCGCTGCTCTAAGAAGGAGCATGGCTGTGGCCAAAATGTAAAATAGAGTGAGTGAACGAACAAAAACCCTTTTACAGGAGCTTCCTGTGTTCGAGAAGGCGGGCCTTAGTGTGAAAATTGGTCATTTATAACTCAGCCGGACATGTGCGAGTCAGATCAACAGGAAAAGCAGCAGAGCGGTCCGTTGTGCGTTTCGAAACGTATGTTTTGCAACATATTAGACGAAACAAACCCCCTTAAATTCTCATAATGCCTTTTCGAAATGTGCCTAGTTATTATTTATCTAAATGTCGAAGAAATGTGGTCACGTTAGGGTGAAAAAGACCTTTTTTGGCGTCAACGATGACCCGTGCGTCTTGTGCCGGAGAGGGGTATCTTGAGGAGCGTAGGCAACGATCTTTCCCTCCGTTTTGCCTTTCTGACAGAGAGCCAGGTTTTTTACGCCAAAGGTATGCCAGCATGTGAATAAACTATCTTCCTTTTTATTCACGTGGGTAATGGCATCTCTGGCCTCGGGTAGGCTTATAAGTACACTGTGAGAAAGCATTTTTCAGACAGGGCCCGCTGACGCACACGCTCCTTCAAAGTTCAGCTTCCGTTCGACCCGACCTCATACCCACACTTTTTGCACAAAACCGTACACAGAGAGCGTTGGACTCAGAAGAAGAAGGGTGATGGCGCTCAGGAAAAGGATTGCAGGCCTGGCGGCGGTCATCACACTTGTCCAGTCCTCTTACTCCATCGCCACTGCGTTCCTCCTACCTCACACGACGCGTGTTTCACAGCCCCTTAGATCGACAAGTCCAGCTTCCACAACACGGGCACCCGCTTCCACGCTTCCTGTCGAACAAGTTCGTGGCTCAGACAAGGAAAAGCTTCTTGACCTGTCGGTGTTGGATCGTGCGATGTCAGGCCCCCCTGCAAATCTGAGGGTGAAGGACACGAGCACCGAGCGACTGCGCGTGGGTATTATAGGTGGAGGTCTCGGTGGACTGATCACAGCGATGGATTTGTCCGAGGCAGGGCACGAGGTTGAGATTTTCGAGGCGCGTCGTTTTGCGGGGGGGAAAGTAGGGTCGTGGGTGGACAAGGACGGCAACCACATCGAGATGGGTGAGTCCGGAGAGCATGAGGAGGCGGGAAAGAGAGGAAGATAAGGAACGATGTAGCGTCCTCATTCGTGTCTCAACAAGACGTTCCAGAGATCCTCGGGCCATGGGAGAGTTACAATTTGCAGGAAAGGCCATGGCTGTCTTTTTTCTACATCCTCAAGTTTTCTTCCCTTTATCTTCCCTCCCCTTCCAGGACTGCACGTCTTCTTTGGTTGCTACTACAATCTTTTTGGGATCATGAAACGGTTGGGGGTCTTTGAGTCCTCCCTTCGCCTCAAAGATCACACCCATTCCTTCATAAATAAGGGCGGTAGGGTCGGCGAGCTCGATTTTCGCTTCGGCGGCATCGGCGCCCCTGTGAACGGCTTGAAAGCTTTTGCCACCACCTCCCAACTGGAAATCGGGGACAAGATTGCCAACGCCGTGGCCTTGGCGACCAGCCCTGTCGTGAAAGCCCTCTTCGACTTCGACGCGGCCATGGAGGATGTCCGTGCCTTGGACGGCATCTCTTTCTCGGAATGGTTCCTGAGGAAAGGGGGAAGCCGGGGCAGCATGACGCGGATGTGGGACCCGATTGCGTACGCCTTGGGGTTTATCGATTGCGACCACATCTCGGCCCGGTGCATGCTGACGATCTTCCAGCTTTTTGCCGTGAGGTCGGAGGCCTCGGTCTTGCGCATGTGTGAAGGCTCCCCCAACACGTATCTACACGAACCCATTTTGGCGTATTTGAAAGCGCGGGGGGTGACCTTGCACCTGAACAGCCGCATTCAGGACTTGGTCTACGACACGGACGCCAACACAGGCGCACCCTCCCGTGTAAAGGGCCTGGTATTATCAGGGAAAGCCAACACGGAGGACGGGAAGGAGGCCGGGGCGGCGGGCGGGGTTGGGGCGGCGGGCGAGCAACGCTTGTTTGATTGCGTGGTGGCTGCGTGCGACGTGCCTGGGATCCAAAAATTGCTGCCGGAGTCCTTCCGTAAAATCCAGGAGTTCGACAACATCTACCGCCTAGAAGCCGTCCCCGTCACCACGGTGAGAAGCGGGCGATGGGAGGGTTAAGGGGGGGGGGGCGGGCTTGGAAAGCCACGGCTCCGTGGTGTGCTCTGTTCATTGTCCTGAGGGAACACTGTGCCCGCATAGCTCTTGACATTTCCCCTTGCTCTCGGTATCACCCTCGCACAGGTCCAACTCCGATTCAACGGCTGGGTAACGGAACTCAACGACCCCGTGCGGATGAAAGAAATCAATGGGGATTTTTCCGACGGGCGCGCTCCGGGCCTGGACAACCTCCTCTATTCAGCGGACGCGGAATTTTCTTGCTTTGCCGACCTGGCGTTGACCAGCCCGGCGGACTACTACAAGGAAGGGGAAGGGTCGTTGTTGCAATGCGTCCTGACCCCGGGAGACAAATGGATGCCCGTCTCGACGGAGAAGATCGCGGAGGCCACGTTGAAACAAGTTTTGGATCTGTTCCCGTCGGCGCGTGGCTTGGAGTGCACCTGGACCAACGTGGTGAAGCTCGGCCAGTCCCTCTACCGCGAGGCCCCCGGGATGGACGTGTACCGACCCAAACAGAAGAGTCCCGTGGAGAACTTCTACCTGGCTGGCTCCTATACATATCAGGACTACATTGATTCCATGGAAGGGGCAACGAAGAGTGGGCTCTTGTGTGCAGATCAGATACTGAGAGACGCCAAGACCATCAAGGCCAGGGCCAGCTCGAAGGAGGGTATGATTAAGGAGGCAGCGGTCATGTCCGCGTGAGGGCGAGTCAGAGAGAAAAAATATAAGAACGGGGAGTGAACAGTAGGTAGCAGTGGCATGATTCATGATGCAGAGAGATATTTAGGGATTGGCTGTGCTTGAACGATAGAATATCACTTACACAAGCTGGCATAAGCCAAACTGAGGGGTGACGTGAAAACGCGAAATTCCACATAAAGAGATTACTCGACGCCTTGCTAGCAGTCATGCAAATCGAATCCAACGTTCCCTATGCCTCTCTAAGCCTGGTCAAGTTGCCGCGAACAGAAACTGCTCTCGATGTAGAAAAGGGAAAGAACTCGAAAAACCCGACGCTAGTCTTCGGTGAGATCCAACGTAAGTCTTATCTGTGCTTGTCAGCCCAAGCACTGCTTTAGTGTAAAACATGCCATACTCTTGCTTCCACTGTCTTTCTGGTTCTAATCCCACGCATTATCATTGTAGTGCACTGATTTTCCTAACCACCTCGCCGACATTTTTGACCTGTCACTACGATAGTTTTCCAATGCCAGAGTGTCCTTTTATAGTCATTCCAAAAATGTCATCTTTCAAAAGGGTTGACATGCAGCTCTAATACCCGCGTACGGTCCTCGCGCATACATTCCATCGTCTCTTCCCTCAATCTTCATGTTCCAACACCATTTTACGGCAGCTCTTGCAAACTGTCGTACAGAGGCTTAGCCGCTCGAGGACGGGCAATTTTCCCATGCAAAAGGTCACCTGGGTCGACTCGACGACCATAAAACTTTTTGTTTATATCATTGCGAGTGCGAAGGATACCTGCCGTGGCCGCAGCACCGGCAAAGAAGCCTTTGCTTGCCGCCCACCCCATTGCCACACCCACTCGCTTTCCAACGTGCAACTCAGCTGTCCCGTGCCGTCCCATCCAAAACGTGGCACCGACATCGCCACCCAAAACAAGTTGATTGTTCCCGATGAAAGAGTCTACTGCCTGACGTTTCAGGATGACAACGTAGTCGGTCACATCTGCGCCGCCTTGAAGGCCCCATCCCGTACCAATATACCCGATAGCCGAGGGTGCCGACCAGCTCCCATCCGGGTTGCGCGCTACGACCAGTCCGGTCCCAATGTGTCCAGTCATGAAAATACCAGCACGGGCATTAGTGAGAAAAACTACAGCATCAGCCTGCCGAATTTGAGAAGATACAAGTTTTCCGTCAATATACGCCGGGAAATCCCGTAGATTTTTGCAAATGTTGCGGGCTTTGCAGATTTCTCCCTCCATCGTAAAAGAGTAAGGCATGTTCATGTAGCGCTTAAGGGCAGCCTGTCCCTCATCGACCGTGTGCTCCATGTCGGAGGGAACCAGCTGCTTGACTCCACGCTCAACATATTGTCCCACTTGCCCCATTGTTTGCTGAACTCCTGTTGCCACACTAGTAGACATCGCGTTGTGGTTGTACCTTGGTTTTTTGAAATGTAATTAGAATATTTAGTCGACAGCCGCAAATGGACTGAAGATTTCTATGTGTTGTATAAAACATTATCAATCTTTCTTGAATACAGTATCGACACTTGAAGCTGAATGAGTAGCAGGAGGTCATGGACATTTGCTTCAGCGGTCTCCACGGTCGAGCAATTGAAAAGAAAGGAAGCATGAAAGGCATCTTCTTTCTTGATACCAGAAATTCGTCCAAAGAACATGTTGCACGTACTTTTCCAGTCAAGAGCCTCTTCCAAGAAAATTCTTTTTCCTACACACGCCTCACAAGAAAACGTCCGATGAGAAAACCGTTAAAGGCCGTTGAAAATCATTTGATATTTCGCCCCCCCGAAAATGACACGAACAATGGTGAATAAAGGCAGAAAATCAGAGAGTGGCCCAGCCAATGCCGTGTTAAATCAAAGATATCAGCAACATTGAACTTTTTCTCCATGTTGATTCTTACGCTGATGAATACCGCCCCTAATTTCCCCGTTTAATGTCGGACGTCACATGTACCTGTTGTCCACACCATCTTTATTTCTCACACGCAGGCACACATGCACTGCTTCGCGTCCCATCGACAATCCAATCGTTAGAACGAAGCAAACAGGTGAGGGTAATTTTCCATCCTGCGAATTACTTGGCGAGCGCGCTTAGATGTCCTTGCGCTGCAGACCAGGAGGCAGGGATTGCGTCAGCTTCTCAGCTTTGTCGATGTCTGAGACCGAGAGCGTGTACAAGTACTGTTGTGAATGGAATCGACGTAAGCAAGGCGTGAATACATTTCGTTCCACGCACAGTGAAAAGAGGTAGCAGCAGAAGGTCTTGTCGCTGGGACGGGGAGCCGCTTCCATCAACGAAAAGAATCTTTCAGTCTCAGGTCGTAGAGCATGGCATCAAGACCGTTAAGACACGTAAATAAACAATCCCCAGGTCGACACATTGCGAACTCTCCAGGTACTTAGAGTACAAACCAGCAATACCACGTACCCTGCTGCAACGGATCTTGAACTTGGTGCCTGTGCTGGACTTCTTCACCTTCACGGACTTGGCATCCTTTCTGTGACGGTGTTTCATCATTATCGATGTCAGAATTATTTGAAATGTGCACGCACAACGAACTACGCCGAGCCGCGGGAAAGCACAGATAAAGATGATCGCCTTGTATTGGGCACTGCTGGAGCTAGGTCTGCGAAACAGGTAATACACATACACAACGATCTACTTAATGAAAAATCGCCAGGTTCCCAGTAAAAGGGGTGTAAATATAAAATCTGAGATCCTTTAGTACTTACCTTCGGGCCTTCTGAAGAAAGTCGCGGATGTCCTTGATCTCCTTGGGCTGTACGACCGGGGAAGGATTAAGAAGAACGTAGGAGACCGACATTCATATTAGAATTGATGGAGAAAGTCAATGATTGAATATGCAAGGACGGATGGAGGAATGCGTCTGCCCGCACGACGTTCATGTAGTCTACCCAAACGCTGATGGACCCTACGGCCTTCAGAACCCCACGGGCTCCTCGCCGTCCTCCAAGCCCTCCCAGGCTTTTTACCCCATCGATTACACCGATGCCACACGTACCATATTTGCTGGTGCAGGATGCTACCTTTTCTACCTGTCAGTGTAGAAAAGTACAGCGTGGCATGGTCAGAAGTCGATTAGACACGCGAACGGCGAAAAGGGCCGGGAAGAAGCGCGAGGGGATGGATGGCTCCCGACCATCACTCTCTCTTTGACGCAATTCAAACATCGGCCAGGACACGGCGGCATACGATTGTCCACTGGTGTCCATGTCGAACATCTCAAGGCGTCCAAAGGCAATGGAAGGCCTACAAGAAGGCTGCCGCGGTGTGAAAAGCGACGCTTTATGACCACTAGCGACAGAGGCCCTGGGGCAGTGCCGTAGGATGAGGAGATGTGAGCTTTCTGCCCGTCTAAGCGCCCTGCTTAGTTGCAGACGCCTCGCGTAGCCTCCCCCAGGACAAATTTGAGATGTGCATTCCAAGTCCGAGGAGCACACATCCGAATTTTGAATGTTGCGTTGCATTTATTGTTTTTGTACGGGTTTATCTTTTCTTATGACCATATCAACCTCCCCCCTCTCCACCTGCCTTTTACAGCACGGAAGGCATGAGTGCTTCTTTTTTCCCTCCAGGGCACCAAATGCACATGGAGTCGCCTCCAGATTACGAGGATGACCAAGTATCGACCATAGAAGGCCATGGGACTTACATGGAAACACACAGAGTACCAAGTGATGGCTATCCTATCACTGCGCTGGCATTTGATCCCATAGAAGAGCTCCTTTGGGTGGGAACGGGCAACGGGCGCCTTTCTGCCCTGGCTCAGCCTGGCATGCAAAAGCACGTCTCTGTTCGAGCGCATCCACTTCTTTCACCGGTGCGACAGATTCGTTGCTTTGGGGAGGGCGTGATTTCCATATCGGGCAGACAGGTCCAGATGCACAACAAGAATTGTTTAGCGTTGTGCGCTGCCCCTGCCTCGGCCATGCTCGAAGTTGACGAAAGAGGACAAGAAGGGGACATCAAAAGCGTCAACTCAAGGCCCAAAGGAGGTGGCCACGGTCGGCCTGCATTGGGAAAGAAGGAGGAAGACGAAAATGTGACCGGGACGATTCGCACGGGCCAAGAAGAGTTCACCTGCGGGGCCTTGAACGTCCCCCCAGGGCACCACCACCACCCCATGGCCGCGTACGTTGGGGAGCACATGACGGTGGGCGGGAGCGGCACGCACGTGTGGGAGCTCGACCTTGCGACGGGTCTCCATGTCGTCCGGACGTTGGAGGTAGCCAGTCCCTCCACGTGTATGGAGAGCAACCGGGCCATGGTCATCGGGGGCGCGGACGGCCGCCTCCGCTTTTTGGACGGGTCCTTGCGCTCGGGGCAGGCGGTGGAGAGGGATTTGGAAGCCTTCACGGGCCCCGTGACCAGCCTGTGCACCTGGAACGACATGGTGGCGGCGACGGGAACGCAGGGGAGGTCGCTGAACCCCTACGACAGGTCCGGGCGGGCGCCTACCCGCCTGCTCCCCGACCCGCTCATCAAGCTCTTTGACCTCCGCATGCTGCGACAGAGCCTGCCCCTCTCCTTCGCCCCCGCCTTGGTCGCGCCGTCCCTCCTGACTCTCCTCCCCCATACGCCCCAATCCCGACTCGTGGTGGGAGCCGCCACCACGGGTCAATTCCTTCTTTGCGACCCCTTCAACGTCACGGCCGCCGACACCGCCTTCTTCCAAGTCCAAAACCACCACACGGGCGGGCCATCCCCCATAGCATGCGTGGCGGCCTCCCCCAGTGGGGAAATGCTCGCTTCAGGCACCCCCGATGGCCTCGTCATCTCTTACACGAATTCCGCCGAGGTGGTGGTGAACCGCCCCCCCGTTCCCTTGGAGATCCTCCCTTCCACCCCTCCCCCCCCCCCCGATCTCCATCGCCCCCAATGACCCAACTCCTGCCTCCCATTTCCTCTTCCGACCTACCCACCTCGCCTTCCCCCCCCACCCCCTCCTAACCCCGGTCTCATCCTTCGCCACCACCCCCGCCGTTCTCTCCTCCCTTCCCGTGCGCGTGCCCCCCGCCCGCGTCATCAATCCGGAGCTGTACACGAAAATGAGCGTCCAGGATTTTCTGGGCTATGTCCCGAACCGGTACTACCAGTACCCCGCACACTCGTTGTTGTACGGCTCTGCGGGGAAAGAAGCTTACCGAGTGGTAGACCCCCGGCGGAAAGAAGACGGCACCGAGTCCGGCAGGCGTGAGGACCTGGGCGAGGACGTGGGTAGGCAGGAGGGAGGGGCAGGGAGGGAGGACGCGGGGGAGGAGACCCGGCCCCCACGCTACCGGCGGGTGCAGATCGACTTCTCTGTTCGGGGGCTGGACGGCTTTGAATTTGGGCGGTACAACCGAACCCCTCTGGTCGGGCTGGAGAACGTCTTGCCCAACACGTACACCAACGCGATTTTGCAGATGATGTTTTTCGTGCCCGAGATGAAGGCGGCGGTCCGCCGGCACCAGTACCTCCGGGTATGTTGGGAAGACGAGAAGAGTATTGTCTGCGAGATGGCCTTCCTCTTCCACATGCTCGAAACCGCTTCGGCCCATGTTTCCTTCCACGCGGGCAAGTCGTCGGCCCCCTCCCGAACGTCGACGACGGAAGCCAAGAAGGCCCTCCCACCTGCCCTGGCCCCCGCCCTCCCTCCCGCCCTCCCTCCCTGCCAGAGCAGCAATTTCCTCCGGGTTTTCCGCCACGTCCCGGAGGTGGTGGCCTTGGACCTTCTAGAAGCGTCTACGGCCACGCCGGTCCACCAGCGAGCAGAAGGCGCGCACCGGTTTTTTCTCTCCCAATTGCACGGAATGGAGGCGCAAGAACGGGAGAAGGGGGTGGCGAAGGAGGGAGGGGCAGGGGCTGAGGGCGGGAAGGAGGGGTCGGGGGAGGGAGGGCGCGAGGGAGGGCGGGAGGAGAGCGTGGTGGATGCCTTGTACGGCTACACCGTCCACACCACCAACACTTTCCTCCACCCTCTCGGCCTTCCCCCTGTCACGCTCACCACTCGCTCTTTTATCTTGGAACTCGTCCATCCACGCAGCCTCGCCCGCGGAGCCGGTGGCTCCCCTTCCTCCTCCCCTTCCTCCCTCCCGCCCCCTGCCACGTCCTCGCCGCCCCCCCTCTCCCTGGGCACCGAAGCAGTCCCGAGCAAGCGAGAGCGATTGACTTCAGCCCTGACCTCCAGGAATGCAGCTGTCACGGCGACGACTGGGGGCCCTCCCCCCCTCCCTCCCCCCCTCCCTACCTTTTCCCAAGTCCTCCACGCTTCCCTTCGTCGCGAGAGCCGGTCGCGGGGCTGGTGCGACGCGAGCAAGAGCTACGAGCCCCTCAAACAGGAGCGAAAAATAGCTTCGTTGCCCACTCTGCTCGCATGCCACGCAGGGGTGACGGTCGGGACGGGCGCGGGCGTGGCCCGCCGGATATGGCACCAATTAAACCCTTTGGGGGGACCTTGGTTGCCAGAACGGGTACGCATTCGGGTAGGAGGGAAGGGGGGGAGAAAGAAAGGAGAGGGGGGGGGGCAGGTGGTGGTGTGGGAGCAGGTGGTGGACCCTGAGCGCGGGGGGGAGGGAGGGAAGGAGGGGGGAGAGGAGGGCGGGGGGGAGGAAGCGAAGGAGGAATTTTGGGTGGGTACGTCGGATGGAAAAACGGTGAAATGGGCTGAAGAGTTCCAAGATGTGGGAACGGGGGAGAAAGAGGTGGTGGAGAAAGAGTACGAGTTGGTGTCGCTCGTCTCCTTTGTGCAAGGAAGGGGGGGGGAGGATGGGAAGGGGGGCGGGCGTGTCGGGGCGTCTACGGTGGGAAAATCCGATACGAATGTGACTGAGGGGCATTTACTGTTGCATGTGAAGGTGCCGATGGAGGGGGTGGAAGAGGGCGGAGGGGAGGACGGGAGGGGAACCGATCCTGAGTGGCAGTGGTACATTGTCAACGATTTCCTGGTCGAAGCCACAATTTTGGAGGACGCACTGGGTTTCCTACCCACCTGGAAGGAGCCTTGTATCCTCCTCTATCGGGACCGAACAAGCACGGCCGCCGCCCACGCGGCCTGGCTCGAGCAGCTCCGGGCCGTGGGCGCGAGGGTGGCTGGGGGTGGAAAGCGAGAAGTTGACGAGGAAAAAGCAGAGAACGATAGCTCTACGGATGCCTCTGGCGCCGGTGGGCTTGCCGTCGGCAGCCTTCCTCCCTCCATCCCTGTCTCCATCTTCGCCTCCCCGTCCCTCTCCACCGCCACCCCCTTACCCCCCACGTTCACGCCCTTGACCCCGGAAGCATTGCCTGGACGGGGCGATTTGGTGGGCATCGACGCCGAATTCGTGCAATTGGAAATGGAGACCGCGTCCGTGTTGGAAACGGGGGCGAGGGTTGTGTTCAAAGAGGGTCGGCAGGCCTTGGCGCGCCTGTCCCTTCTGGACGTTCGCAGCGATCAGGTAATGGTGGACGACTATGTCCTTCCGTCAGAACCAGTCATGGATTATCTGACGCGGTTTTCGGGCATCGTGCCGGAGGATTTGGACCCTTCACTATCCCGTCACCACTTGGTGACCGCCCGCACGGCCTACTTGAAGCTTCGGTGCCTGATTGATCGGGGCGTGATATTGGTTGGTCATGGGCTCAAAAAAGATTTTCGGATCATCAATGTCTATGTGCCGCCGGCGCAAGTGATCGACACGGTGGATTTGTGGTGTTTGGAAGGGCAGCGGAAGATCTCTCTGCGCTTTCTTGCGGCCTATCTGTTGGGGGAGAGCATCCAGGGGGAAACGCACGATTCGATCGAGGACGCACGGACAGCGGTGCGACTCTACCAGAAATGGGAAGAGGCAAAGAAAGAAGGGAAACTGGCGCAGGTCTTGAACGGGGTCTACGAATACGGACGAACGACGGGATGGAAACTTCAACAGCAAGGGTTGCCGAAAGAATAGCGCCCTTTCACTTGTCCTCCTGGTGGCTGCCTGGAAAATGAACTATGGCAACGCTTGCTCTATAAGAAGAAATGCGAGAGCAAAATAGCCAGCCTTTGTGTTGTACACACTCCAATGCAAGTAGAGAAACGTGCACATTCAGAGTATGAAAGGAAGGATGTAAATATGGGTAGGGTTTTGATGAATGCAGTGATCCGATATGTCGTAAATAAAGCACACAGGGGTGTGCAACGATGAGGAGAGTCATGTCCCTGAATTAAGTGACTGCCAAGTTAACTGATTCTATTTCGTGTCGGCATTGGCCTTTTATGGATTGACACGCAGCATGGTAAAGACCCGTCGCATGCAAATCTCCCCAAGACATTGTACAGTGTTCTTCCATTAAATTATTCGCACCCGACTTTGTGCCGAGGCGTCGGCCTTCAGGCGTTGTGGGGAAAATAATTTTGATTCAACATCCAGTCGTCAGTGTGAATTGCGGCGCTTCCTATTCCTCAATTTTCGACCACTCCGTAACCGCCCACCCGTCCGTATTTTGCTGCCAGAGATGCGCAGTCCTTCGGATAGCCATCGTCCCGCGATGATCTCCGGTGCGAAGGTTTGCTGAGGGGTGACACGCTGGCTTACCGCCATTTGGTCGCCCTTGGCGTCATCCCTTTGATGGTCTTCCTCCATTCCGTCATCGTTGCGCCCACTTTAGCGGCCATGAAGGCAGTGGCCACGGGGGAGCGTGCCGCCAGTGCAAAGTAGAGCCGAGTGACTTGCCATATCAAGTCCATTTCTCCCTCTGACAATTCATGGGAGGCCCCTCCCCCTCCTCCCCTCCCTATCCCTCGGCCTCCCCCCCGCCTTCCTTCGGCAACTCGCCTCAACACCGCGGTGCACTGATGGATCAAAGGCATGGAGAGCTCTAGCCGCCATTGCTCCACCTCTGCGTTTTCCTTCCCTCCCTCCCTTCCCAGCCCCTGCCCCGGGCCCAGCACTGCCTCCAAAACACGCAAAAGAGGTCGGGCACCGTGGACAACGAGGCTCTGTGGGTAGCTGAGGAGGGAAACGGAACTACGGGATGGGGGAGGGAGGGAAGGTGCCTGGGGCTGAAGCGCCGCGGCTTCCATGGTCCTGTCCACGAGCACGCCAACGACGTCGGCGATGGCGACACGGACCCTCTGGCGGTCCGAGGTGGGGCGGGGGGATAGGGAGGAAGGGAAGGAGGAGGGGAGGGAGGGCACGGTGGTCAGTTTGGCGAGGATCAGGGAGGTGAGGTCAGGGTGGAGGGTGGCTGCCAACTCCACAAAACGTCGGGAGGAGAGTACCCGGAGGTGGGAGGGTCTCTGCAAATCCTCTGGCAAGGCCTCAGCGACCAGCATTCCCAGCAACCGCAGCGAGAGCGAAAGGATGCCTTGGCCCCGGGCCAAGAGGTTGGGACGAGCGAACAAATGAGCATTGTCCCCGCCGTTCAAGGATACAACCAGGGCGGCCACACGGGCGATGCCACCCAGAGTGCGGAGCAATGCGCGCAAGTCTGGTCCCTGCCCTGCTGCTTCCACCAGGAGCAAGAGGACTTCGGGCGTGATCGAGGTCGTGGTCTCCATTTCCATCCCTCCTTCCCTCCCTCCTTCCCCCTGCGCCCCGGCAACGCCCGTGAGCCAGGAGCTGGGCCCAACCGGCGCCCCTCCGGGTATGCTTTTTCCCTCCCACCTAGACGCGAACAAGTCACGACCGTCCACCCCAGCCGCCTCGGTCACCACCACCAAGTACAAGCCCAGGAGTCGTGCCAGAGGATGCGCGAGCCCGTCCTCGCTCCCGCCCTCCCCTGAGCCCTCCCTCACCGCCAACAGACCGGTCTTGTCCACGTGGGGAATCGCCTCGATAATCAGACTCACAAGGGCGAGGCGCGTGGAGGGATAGGGGCATAGCAAGAGGCAGTCTAAGCCGGCGGTGCGTCCGTCGGGGTCGTCCGCGAAATACAAAAGTGTCCAGAGTCCGCATTGTCCCGACAAAGCCTCCCTCCCGCCCTCCCTCCCGCCCTCCCTCCCGCCGTTGCACTCGCCGTGGAGGAGGGAACGGAGGGTGGCGAACCAGGAAGGGAGGGAGGACAGGGCTCGGGCATGGACTAAGACATTCCAAACGTACCGAAGGCCTGCCGCGTAGGCGCGAAGGCCCGCGGAGGGCGAGAGGGCGGGGGGGAGGGAGGACGGGAGGGAGGACGAGCCAGGCTGGGCCACTTGCAGGAGTTCCCACAGGAAACGGGCGTAATGAGGGTCGAACATGTGCTTGTCGCGGCAAAAGCTCGTGCTCTCGGTCCACATGACCCGGCGCACGGACAGCGGTAGGTCCGCCGCGGGCAAGACAGACATGGGATCCCGTCGCCCTCCCCCACGCCTTGCCCCGTGCCCGCCCTCCCCCGGACCTTGGAGACCGTGCCGATCCTCCCACTTTTTGCGATGACGACCGTCCAGGTAGGCCGTGAAGCTGTTCGCCCGTTGCCGCGCCCATCTCCGTCGATCGCACCCACCGCGGCGCCCCCTTTCTCCCCTACCAGGGCTGCCTTTCCCCGGCCGCCGCCCCTTGCCACCGGCTGCCCCGCTGTAGCATTTCCCCCCCCGCGACAAAGGCAGTGAGGAACCCTCTCCTTCGCTCCCTCCCTCCTCCTCGATCCCTCCCTCCTCTTCGCTTTCCACCTGCTCCTCGACGAGTCCTTCCCTTGCATCCCCCCTTTCCTCCTTCTTCTCCCCCTCCTGCCTGACCTCCCCCCCCTCCCTCGGCCCCACCATCCCTCCCTCCCCCGACACCTCATCCGGGACCGGCACGACAGGTGAGAGACGCCGATAAAAGAGGAGGTAGGCGTTGTGTTTCTTTCCCCCCCTTTCCACCCCTACCCCCCCCTTCCCCCCCCTCCTCCCCCTCCACCGCCTCGGTCCCCCCAAAGCATTCGGCGGGGATCAAGGCAGGGTCAAAGGGGGCGACAACGTGGTCATTGAACACCCACCACCGGCCCCCCTCCCCCTCGCCTTCCCCTCCCTCTTTCTTGACGAAGGAATAATAGTGCCCGCTTTCGCTGGTGCCCGTGTGGACGACCACCCCTGTCAGTTCGTAGTCGTGCCGCCCTTCACCCGATGCCGTCCAGGGACTGGCCCCTCCCCCTTCCCCCCTCCCTCCGTCCAGGCACCTCCCGCTTGGGGGCACGCTGGAGGAGGAGGTGAAGGACGGGGCGGTAAGGAGACCGTGGGAGGCGGAGAAGGAGGAGGTGAGGTGGGAGGCCAGCGCCCCCAGCATGGGCGCCTGCCCGCCCTCTTCCCCGCCATCCCCCCCGCCCTCCCCCCCGCCCTCCCCTCCCTGTTTCTCCCCTCTTCGATGCGTTCCAGGCTCCCGGGCCTGGCCTTTCACAGCAGCCGCCTCCCCTGAGAGGGAAGAAGGCGGGACGGAGGAGGCGAGACGCGCTTCCTCTTCCCCCGGGGGCCGCATGGCACCCTCGATGAGGAGGTGGTCGGCCATGTAGGGATCCATCGTGAGGTGGAGGGGGAAGGAGCAGCGGTCGTTCACCTGAGGAGGAGGGGAGGGAGGGAGCGAGGGGGGGAGGGAGGGAGGGAGGGGAAGGGGAAGATGGGGAGGGTAGCACGGATGGACAAGAGCGGAGGCGGCCAAGGTATATATACATATATACATGTGTATATGTATAGCATTTTCTCCCTCCCTCCTTCCCTCCTTCCCTCCTTCCCCCCGTCGCACCTTGAACTTTATCATGTGCTCCAAATCAAACTCAAAGCGCTTCAGATGTATGATGAGTATGGGGGGAATGTGCTGCCCAAGGAGATTAAGAGGGAAGCCGCCGAGGGAGGGGAGGAAAATGGAGGGGGAGGACATTGGGGTGAGACCAGGTTGAGGAAGCAGGGGGAGGAGGGAGGGAATGAGGGAGGAAAGGAGGGAGAAAAGGAGGAAAAGGAGGAAGGAGGGAAGGAAAACGGTATTCCTGACTCAACCACACGAAATACAACGAGTTTCCTCCTCCGTTTCCCCACTGGTTGCCATATAATCCATGCTCCTCCCTCCCTCCCTCCCTCCCTCCCTCCCTCCCTACCTGAAGCGCGGTCCGTCGCACCGCTTCCACCTTCCGGCCGCACTCGGCACAGTAGTACTTGTTGTCGCCTGCCAGGAGCTCCCCGCTGACGTAGAGGGCGAGGGAGTCCTCCAGGCTCTCCTTGTTCTTGATGTCCACCTGGGAGGGAGGGAGGGAGGGAAAGAGGGAGGGAGGTCTAGTTTTGGGGGGTCTGTCTCTCCGCTTTAAGGAACCCGGAGGTGCGAGAACAAGAGCGTTCAGGAGAAGAAGGGCCAAGGTCACACAGGGCTAAAAGGGCCTTGGACGGCTTCTCTATCCTTCTTTCAAGGAAGAGAGGGAGGGAGGGAGGGAGGGAGGGAGGGAGCCATGAAGGGAGGGAGGGGAAGGGGAGTAGGGCTTACCTTGAGCATGGGGAAAGGCTCCGTCGTCTCACTCCGGTGTGGGCACTCCCGCGAGATGATCTGATTGACCTGTAATGTATGCGCATGAATCAAAAGAAATGCAGGTATGAGTATATATGAAAGCTGCCCCCCCTGCACCGAAGCAAATGCCTCCCCGCCTGCACGGGACACTTAGGTAAAGGTTAAAGACAGACATCTCAGACCGCATTCGGGCAAAAAAACGAATGAATACCGGAACGTGTATACATCGACGTACGCGCCACAATCCTTCCTACTAAAGTCTCTCCCCTTCCATCTATCATATGCTACTGATGTTCCACCCTCCCTCCCTCCCTTCCCTCCCTCGTCCAATGCCAGCCAAGCCTGCATGCGTTCCAGCACCCGTACATACACCCCTTCCTCCCTCCCTTCCTCGGTCCCGCCCTCGGTCCCGCCCTCTCCCTCAACTTCCGTCGGGGGGCAGGGATTAGGGAGTGCGGATTGGTTTCGAGGGAAGGAAGGAGGGAGGTAGGGAAGGGAGGAGGAGAACCGAGGAGGAGCGGAGGAGGAAGAGGTAGTTCTCCGAATGCCCCCGGCAAAGTTCCTGTGCAGGAGGGAGGAGGAGGAGGTAGGGAGGAGGAAAAAGAGAGGGCGGGTGGATACATAGGTAGCGCAATACCCTTTTAACGTGGGTTCAGTCTTTCTCTTGCAACCCCTGGCCCTCCCTCCCTCCCTCCCTCCCTCCCTCCCCCTCCTCCCCTCCCCCCCTGTCCCCTGCCTCCTCCCCATCCTCCCTTCCCACCAGCACGAGCGCATACAATCTCGACCGCGTGCTCGAGGAAACAAAGAGAGCGCCCAAGGTGCGAGCCTCCCCTCCCTCTTCCCCTTCCTCCCCCTCCATCCCCCCCTCCCCTTTCCTCTCTGGGAAGAGGAGGGAGGTATAGATCCGGGCCGCTCCCGCCCCCCCGGGGCCCGTCAACTTCCCTTGCCGCGTCGGCGAAGCCTGTGAAGTAGGTATACAGTGCACATGTATTAAATTACAGAGGCATCCATCAGGACATCGGCATACACATAAAAAGATCCCCGCCTGGCCGCCAAGTCTCTATCATTGTGGAATCGTCCCTCCCCCCTTCCTCCCCCCTCCCTCCCTCCCTCCCTCCCTCCCTCCCTCCCTCCCTACCTACCTGAGCTAGGACCCACGCTAGGAGGACGACGCCCGCCAAGGCCGCATCCGCCTCTTCTCTCTTCTCCGACGCCACCCACAGGGAGGGATCGACGGCATCAAGCATTGCGCCCACCTGGATGATGAGGTGGGAAGGGCGAGAGGTTAGGGGGGGATGGAGGAGATGTATGTATGTTTGTGTATCGATGTATGTGGAGATAGGCCTCTTTCTATAGATACATGCTCGCCTCCTCACCTCGCCGGACACTCTCGCCCTCCCTCCCTCCCTCCCTCCCTCCCTCCCTCCCCTGCCCCCCCTCTCTCCCTCCCTACCTCCGCGCACAGCAAAGACACGTCCACGCCCCAGGCTGCCAGCCGCCGGGAACCTTCCCTCTCCTCTTCCAATGACATCAACCCGCCCCCCCCACGAGGGAGGACGAGGAGGACGAGCGTTCGAGGGAGGAGAAGGAGGAGGAGGAGGAGAGGCGGGGAAGGAGGGAGGGAGGTGCAGGGCCTCGGTGGCCCTTGGCGCGATGTTGAAGGAGGGCGAGGCTGGCGAGGGTGCTGGAAAACACCGAGAGGGAAGGAGTAAGAGCTCCGAGAGGGAAGAGAATGCTTCGACCAGTCCTTCGCCTTTATACCTACCCTCCCTCCCTCCCTCCCTCCCTCCCTCCGACGGTACCGTGACGGATGTAAAGCCAACTGGAGCATCGCCGCGAAGAAAACCAGATATTCCCTCGACGAGGAGATGGTAGGAGTGGCCCATGTATTGACCTCCCGCCCCCTCCCCTTCTCATTCAAGGAGGAGGAGGAGGAGGAGGAGGAAGGGAGGGAGGCAGTGGAGGTGAAGGAGGAGGAGGAGGTGGGACGGGAGGGAGGGGCCGAAGGGGGGAGGGCGAGGGGAGGGGAGGGGGCCCCCGTCTGCTTTTTCTTTCCCCTGCCAACCAGCCGTTCCTTCCCCTTCCCCCCCCACTGCGAACCTCCCAACTCCCCCTTCGCTCCTCCTCCTCCCTCCTCCCTCCACCTCCTCCTCCCTCGCTTCCATCCGCCGTCGTCGGGAGGATTGGGGAGGAGGGAGAAAAGGCCGATGCCCCGGACGCCCCCCTCTCTTCCCTGTCCCCATGTGGGACAAAGATCTCCCCTGCCTAGGGGCGAGATGCATCAGATCATCAGATCATAGAGCGTCACTGCCAGCTACGATCGCAAAGCAAACAATACGCCACGTCCGAGAAAAGCAATCCTTCGCCTTCCACATGCCGTAGCCCTTCATTGGATCCATCCTCCCTCCCTCCCTCCCTCCCTCCCTTCCTCCCTCCCTACCTGCTGCAAGCGTGGGACCATCACCTGAAGAAGCAAGGGTAACAACTCGGGGGCTTTGCGCGCGCTGGTGAGGGACCTGGAAGACCGCACTTCCTCCACGCAAATCTGATAAAAACCCCGCGCGACAGCGCGTCGTATGGCTAGGGAGGGAACTTTTAAGGTAAATGCAGCCAGCCAAAGCTCCAGGGAAGGGTAGTCAGCAAGCAGGGAGAAGGAAGGGGGAAGGGTTGAGGAGGAGGAGGAGAGGGAGGGGGGAAGGAAGGAGGCGAAGCAGAGGGAGAGGAGGTGCATGCTGTGACGGACGGCGGTGAGGAGGAGGGAGGACCGAGGCTTCCGGGTAGCTTTGGCGAGCGCCCACAGGATGTCGAGGCTCGTGTGGAGGGTGCTGGGGACGGCGAGGGAGACCGCGGACCGGTGCATCACCTCCGAGGCCAGGAGGAAGGTGCGGTGCCCGGATTGGATCCGTGTGATGGATGTGGAAGGGGAGGAGGTGGAGAAGGAGGAGGTAGGGCGGAGGAAGGCGTGGAAGATCCGTCCCAACAAGGTCAGGCCCAGGGCGACCGCATCCGCCGAGAGCAAGGCAGCTCCATCCTCCTCCGCCTCCCTCCCTCCCCGCTCTTCCTCTTCCCCCTCCCTCCCTCCCCGCCCCTCGCCTGTACCCGCCCTGGTCCCCCTGTCCCCTTCGTCTTCCACCCTCCCGCCCTCCCGCCCTCCCGCCCTCTCGCCCTCTTTTGCCACGGCTGGAGAAGCATTCAATGGAGGGAAGGGCGAGAGAGGCACTGTCGTGGTTGGCTTGCTCTCTTCTGCTTTACCTCCTCCTCGCCTTCCTCCTCCCTCCCCATCTTCTCCTCTTCCTTCCTCCTCCCCCAATTCCCTTCCTGCCAAGGCTCGAGAGAGGGATTCAAAATGCTTCAGTGCCGCCAACAAGTCTTTCAGGTGCCCCGCTTTTACGAAACGCACTTGCCAGTCCAGAATCTGCTCCTCCTCTGCGGAGGGTGAGGAGGAGGGAAGGGACGAGGGCAGGGCGAGGAGAGAGTCGAGGAGGTGGAGGACGTACAGGAGGCGGTAGACGGCGTGCCGGCGAAGGAGGCGGGTCCAGTGATGAGATTGGAAGATGCGGAGGGACCAGAGGTCAGCGAGGGAGGTGGGATGGGCGGGAAGGTCCTGACGAGGAGGGAGGGAGGGGGGGAGGGAGGGAGGAAGGGAGGGAGGGACTGCGGTGTGAGGAACTGGGCTGCTTGTGACGTGGAGGACAGGGCGAAACCGAGCATCACAGGAAAAGGAGGGTAAGAAGGGAAGGCGGGAGGAAAAGAGGGAAAGGGGGAAGGAAAGGTATGAGGGAGGACAGGCCGTACCAGCAATATTTCCCACACGGTCGCCTGCATCTCCGCCCCCAGTACCGGTCCCAGCCGTTTCAACGGTGGACCGTTTAATTCCAAGAGCCGCATGAGGAGGTCGAAGGACTCGGGGAGGTGTTCCAGAAAGGGCCCCCCTCCCTCCTATTCCTCCTTCGCCTTCTCCTTCGCCTCCTCGTCCTCCTCCTCCTCCTCCTCCTCCTCCTCCTCCTCCTCCTCCTCGTCCTCCTCCTCGTCCTGACGACGAAGGCGTCACCTGAGTTTCGCCACGGGCCGAAAAAGATGAGAGAAAGCCAGTAAAAACGCCGGACTTGGGTGGAAGAGGGGAGACAGGCAGCCCTCCCTCCCTCCCGCTCTCCCGCCCGCCCTCCCTCCCTTCCTGCCATATCCACGTTTCCTGAACAAGCATCAGGTTAGGACTGCTGCCGTGAGAAGAAGGAAGGAGCTGCGGGGGGGCCAAAAGATCGAAAGCATAGCGACGGAAAGGAGGGAGGGAGGGCGAGGGGGAGGAAGGGCATTCGTCGCAGATCGCGAGGAGGAGGATGGGGCGGTGGGAGGGAGGAAGGAGGTGCAAACCCTCATCCTCAAGCGTCGCTCCGTCGCATTCGAGAAGGTCGAATTCCGTCAAACCAAGGGGAGCAGGGCACCTCCCTCCTTCCCTCCCCATCACCGATGTTTCCACCTCCTCCCTCGGCCCCAGCCCTTCTTTTCCTTCCCTACTCATCACATACAGTTGTATCCCCTCCACGGGGATTTCTATTTCCGACGCCACGTGTTCTCGAACGTTGCCCACTCGTGTCTCCACCTTAAGTCCGCTCATCTCCACGTGTTTCCCGCCCTTTTCCCCTACTTGCACCACCAGGTCAATTCTTTCCTCCTCCTCCTCCCCTCCCTCCCCCTCCCCTCCCTCCTCCTTCCCCTCCCCTGTCCTGCGTGCTGAGTCGGAGGAAGGAGGTAAGGAGGTGAAGGGAAGTACGGCGTCTCTCTCTGCGCACCGACGCACCAGCCCCTTAAAGATCTGCACTATTCTCATAACGCGAGAGGCCTCCCTTCTGCGGCCTTCCTCCCCCCCTTCCTCCCCCCCATCCTCCCTCCTGCCTTCCCCCGCTTCCTGCAAAATCCAGGAATCGGCCAGGGCATCCAGACATCGTTGTGCGAGAGCCCCGCGACAAACCCCGTCCGTCACCGAGGGAGGTAGGAGGGAGGTTGAGGAGGACGCGGGTGTGATGGGGGTGGAAGGGGCGATGCCGGCATGAAGCTCGATGAGGAGGGAAGCGGCAGCAGAGGCCACGGCCCCGTGATGAGCCTGGAGGGCCAGCTTCCAGAAGGTGTCCATCCCTTCCACGTGGAAGCTGACCCGTTCCCACGCACAGAAGGCGGGGGGGAGGGGGAGGGAAGGGGGGAGGGAGGAGGGAAGGCGGTCTTTGCGCCGAAGGGCCCGTGCGTGGAGATTGAAGTGGAGGAAGAGGTGGAGGTAGAGGTAGGCCGTCGACGGGCGCCATCGGTCCATGGGAAGTGCCTGAAGGGAGGGGAAGAGGGGAGGAGGGGAGGGAGGAAGGGCAAAGTTGCGTGAGAGACCTTGTCCCCCTCTTTCTTCTTCAGGCTTTCGTCCTTCCCTCCCCATCACCCTACCGGAAGCTTCCTTTCAAATAGGTCCTTCATAAGGTGGAGGGAGAGTAGGGAAGCCTCCCCATCCATCACAGGGACCGTCCCGGCAAGGAGACCGACCATCCCGGAGGAGGATGAGGCAAGAGGCGCCTTCCCCCCTCCCTGATGGCGCTTCCCATCCCCCGTCCCAGCACCTTCCCTTCCCTGCCCCTCCTCCCCTCCTCCTCCTCCTCCTCGCCCTCCGTTCCGCCCCTCCATCCCCGCCAGCAAGGAGGCCGCCGCCGTGTACGCCGTCGACAAAAGCCCTCTTCCTCCCCTTCCCTCTCTCCTTCCCTTTCCTCCTCC